>JAINRI010000666.1:0-191313 GCA_025413485.1 Ficus microcarpa
GATTGTTGTTTGTGAATAATGTCGTTTGATTCTTTCCAGCTGTATTCCCATGATTCAAAATTTTTGAAATGAAATACTAAAGGAAGCTCAAAGCATCTAAGAAAGTGTCATTTTAGCATGATAATATGTTATGCAGTTTCTCATTTGAATGATCTATCATGGAGTTGTTCTCTTGGGTGTGTGTACATTATTTATTTTGCACAGGTAATGTATGTTACGGCCTCTTATGTGTGTTTATTTGTGCATTCTTTTTCTTGTGTGTGAATGTACCCTCCTCAGGTCTTTCTTTCCATACTACCTGTAAACACATTCATTATTTCTCGTTAACTTTAAGTCTAAATTTCTAACAAATGCTGTGTGCATTGGTCTGAGGTTAGCTGGTTACTTGATTGATGGTATTTGAGTGCGTGTGCTCTCTCTCTCTCTCTCTCTCTCTCTCTCTCTCTGTGTTTTTATTTGTTTTTTTTTACTTATGTTTTGCCTTTTATTTTCCTTAGACTTGTTTAAAATTCCTTACTTCCCTGTGGTTTTAAATCACTTTAATCTTACTTTTACAGGATTTCTCCTTAAGATGCCCGCTGATCCAAGGGCATGGCAATTTTGGTTCTATCGATGCTGATCCTCCTGCTGCAATGCGTTACACAGAGTGTAGATTAGACGTATGGTCGATATTTTTATTCCTTCTTGCTCTAAATTTTTACTCCAACCACCCCCTCTTCACGTCTGTCTCTCCTCCCTTTTGATGGGAATAGTTTTAAGTAATAGCCTTGTGTGTTGTATTTTTGCAGCCACTCACGGAAGCAACGTTACTAGCAGATTTAGAATTAGATACAGTGAGTCTTATTTCTTACATTCCTTATAATTACTGTAAAGCTATTTTGCTGTCATCTTTCTCCTTAACTGCTGTTTTTCTACAGGTTGATTTTGTTCCAAATTTTGATAATTCACAAAAAGAGCCATCACTTCTTCCTGCCCGGCTACCAACTTTATTGTTGAACGGTTCTTCTGGGATTGCGGTACGTAATTTTTTCTTTGTCTTTAACAATTTATATCTTTGGTTCTCACCTGTTGCAGCTTCCTATGTTCTATTTTCTTCCTTTTAGAATTGTGAATCGTTTATTCACTCTTTGGTTAAAATAATATCAGGTTGGCATGGCAACTAACATTCCACCTCACAATCTTGGGGAGTTGGTTGACGTGCTCTGCGTCTTGATTCAGAACCCAGAAGCTACAGTAAGTACCTGAATCTTCTTACGATTGCGTACACGTTTGAATGACAGTTAAATTAATATTCATCTGCAGAAAAGTTGTTTGGTTGTTAGGTAGCTGTTGGTCAGAATTGATTACCAAACAGTTGCATTAAGTTTTCTTCTCTCTATCTGTGTGTGTGTGTGTGTGTGTGTGTGTAAAATACTGTGCGAGTCTTATTTTTGCTATGCCTCTAGTTGTAAAAGAAAAACCTTAGGAAAGGTAGCGGTTCTAGCAGTCTTATAGGAATCTGGTTGGAGAGGATTTTTGAGGTCTGTCAGGAAGAGAGTGTAGTTGATCGGGACAAGTTAAGATTATGGGTAGCTCTTTGGGTCCATAAAGGGAAAGAATTTAGCAGCAAGACTAATTTGCCTTTCCTTTAGCTGGTAAATGAAAACAAAAGTTCTTATCAAGTAGGAACGAGAATGCTCCCTATGTCATTAGTCAACAAGTTCTTATCCTTTTCTCTACATTTTTCCTTTTGAGTTCTCATATTTGATTTACCTTTCCTTTAGCTGCAAGAATTGTTGGAGTACATGCCTGGACCTGATTTTCCAACCGGAGGTCTCATTATGGGAAACATTGGGTAAGTTAGTAAGTTAAGTTTTGCTACTTCTAATGTTCCACACGAATGCACGTACAATTGTAAGAAGTTGGACAGTCTGATATTCATCCAGGTGTTGATAAGTCATTTGCATTAGAATGTGACTTGGACAGTTTTTAACAAAGGGCGCATTCAAACTGGTTATGGGTAGTTCTCTTATGTATTGTATTCACTCTTGCTTGCTGTTACAAAAGGGTATTCTGTAGTATGCTTATAGTGGATTGTTACATGAGGATTCTGAACTTGGAGGGATCTCAATTGTTCAAGTAAGATTGACATGAAAGAAACAAATGCCACAGACAATGGAAGACACATAGCAAAACCAAAGTGGAGTGTCTACTGTCTCTGATTATTGTGAAAAACTTTTATCAGATATGTTTCTTTTTCAAGAGAAAAAGAAACAGAATAAAGTGTCTGGACAGCTTATGGATGTGATCTGGCTATTTTTATATGAAATAGAAGTGATTTACTCACTTAAAAAATGAGGAAAAATCACTCTAATAAGGCATGCTTCAATTTGCATGTCACGACCATGCGGAGGTGTTATTTGCATTGTATTAAGCATTCTTCTTGTTGCAGTTCTTTCGTTTTAAGATTCTTTTATATATATATATATATATATATAAGAAGCGAATTCTTCCATTTTTAGATCATGCCATTGGAGGTTGATACTTGCACAAGCAAGTAGGCAATAATAATGTGATTGTTTATGGTAGAGATCTAGATTTGAACCAGTTTTCTCATACGACTCTCTATGTTACTTTTTATCTTTTATTTTATTTTCCTTTCTTCCTTTTTATGCTTGTAATTCTATATTGTCTTGACATATGTTTTTTTTGTTAAGCATCTTAGATGCATACCGAACTGGGAGAGGACGTATTGTGGTCAGAGGAAAAACTGATGTGGAATTGCTTGATTCAAAGACAAAGAGAGCTGCAATCATCATAAATGAGGCAACTGCTCTTTTCTTCCACTGATTTGCATTGGCTGTCTACATATATTGTTAAACTATTAGGGAAATAATTAGCTATTCCATTCTTGTGAACAAAACAGATCCCATACCAGACCAATAAATCTGCTCTTGTGGAAAAGATAGCTGAACTTGTGGAGAATAAGGTAATACGATGGGAACGATAGTTGAATTTGCTGATGGTGAATCATAGACATACTTGGTTGAGTGCTTGTCATCTTTCTAGATGGTTGTCATTAGTAGTCCCTTGATTGAGATTGTGCCACTAGCTCTTTTAACTCTGTATATTGATGCCTCCATTATCGTTAGTTTTTGTTTTGAATGCCAGTTTTTGATCTTCGCATATTCACATACTCATATATGTGATTGTCCCGTTATTACATGTCTCGTGGATTTTAATCCTACGATTTCCAATGGATATTTATTGAACTGGAGAGTTGTAGCACACAGCCTGAGGGGGATTTGTTGAGCGTGTGTTTTGTTCTTACACAGTCTACTCCTTGGGGCATCTGCCTATTGAGTAACCACTTAGTTAAAAGTATTTATACATATATATTGGGAGATTCTGTGGTAGTTAAAAAAAAAAAAATGGAACCAACAACCTTAAAGAGTTTGGGAATTCCCCTCTTAGTTATCAAACCTTGAGTTTGGAGTCAGGGCGCATAAGCTACTGCCTCTTGCGTTTGGGGCCGTGAATCAACATCAACTCTCTCTCATTTTTTTGAGTTTCGTGTTCAGGGTGCAGGTTGCTCATAGCATAAAACTTATATTAAGTAAACCGTACATTGTGGTCTTCCTTTTCATCCACTCTTTTTAAGAGTGGGTCTTTAAAGCTTTCTTACCCGTCAAGGGTCCTAACATGCAGGTTTTGAGGTCAAAGCTTGAGAGGGAACAAACTGTATCTTTGGATTTTTATATGCCAGAAAAATATGTTCTGTTGGTTTTTCATCTTGCTTCCCCAACAAGGGAATGGTTGTTGTTCAAATGGTTTGACTTGACTGTTTTGCTTAATTTTGATAGTTGGGAGATGGGACTGAATCATGTGTTTTTGGTTTAATTTAGTGATCTGTAAGAAAAGGTTGATCCAAAATCCATCGGACTTAATATTTTATGTATTTGATTCCTTTATAGTTTATTTATGCCTCTGGTTGGAATGTTTCTCTTTTTGCTTAATTTCAGTGATGGGAGCTGAGAATGGCTCATTGAATTAATATCAACGGAACAGAAATTAGAATTTACATTGAGGAAAGCAAGATGTCTTCCAAAGGAACAAGAACAACTAAAAAATTGCACATGTTTTTCCATAACAATTCAATTGTCCTGTGTATCCAATTTACAATGTTTTCTTCGTAGAATTCGGCTTTCAGTTTGGACATGGTATTGTCATGTAAAATTCACAACCTTTTTAGATGGCTATGTTGTGCTATTTATTTAATCAGATTTATTTCTTCTCTTTTTCTTTTTCAAAGCAGAGTATAGATGGCATAAGTGATATTAGGGATGAAAGCGATCGTTCTGGAATGCGTATAGTCATTGAGGTGCGTAGAGTACGGTGCTGCTGCTATGTTATGCTTAATTCAATATGTACAAACAAATATTTAAGCAAGGCATATATATATATATACACACATCATTTAAAATTTTCATTTGCATTTGCTTTCAGCTCAAACGGGGATCGGACCCTTCTATTGTTCTCAACAATCTCTTCCGTCTCACATCTCTTCAATCTAGTTTTAGCTGTAACATGGTGGGGTGAGTAATTTCTTTTCATTACAAATATGACTAGAATTCAGGTAATTGTCCTTTGGTTGCATGGGAATATTGGCTGTGGGTAATCAATAATAAAACCCACTTGTAATATGTTTTTTGAAAAAAAAAAAAAAAACCATGTATTCTGTATCCGTTTAATATCTGTCCTTTACATCATGTTATTTATTTTAGTTATTTTTTCTTCCTCCTTTGGACATCTCTAGTTCATCTCTTGGGGCAGAGTTGAGATTTGATATATTTAGTCTTCTTAGGAAATGCATTGGCGGGATAATGCGAAAGTTCTAGTTGATAAACTATCCAAAATGATGTACCCTCTTTTCTTATTCAGTTCTCTTTCTTTCTTTCTTTTTTTCAACTGCTGTACTCATACCTGAGTGATGCTCATTATTTTTTTGCATGTGCAATGCATCTAATACTTCATTTAAATTTCGTGTTTAACAGTTTATCTTTTACAGTATTCTCAATGGGCAACCAAAACGGATGGGTCTGAAGGAATTGCTTAAGGTGTCTACGTACCCATCCTTCGTCGTGTCTGTGTTTGGAGAGTGCAAAATGCTGAAAACCATTTGTCTTTTATGAAAATTCTTTGCAGGCATTCTTAGACTTCAGGTGCTCTGTTGTTGAAAGACGTGCTAGGTTCAAGCTTTCCCATGCACAGGAAAGAAGACACATTGTTGAGGTATGTTGAGATTAACTATAGTTTCTATGTGACCACGATGCCATTTTATTCAAACAAACAGTATTTTAATTTATTTATTTGATCTTTCAATAACAGATTTAAATTTCTAAAGTTTCTGAAAAAAAAAAAAAGAACTGGTTAACAAATTTACAATCTAAAATTAACATAAATATGCTGCCATCTTCGACGACAACAATAGAGTCCTCCTCCCCCCCCCCCCAAAAAAAAAAAAAAGCACCAACATCCACCCATGAGATTCACCTTTGTGTGAGTCTCACCCTCCCTCTGATTGGTTAATTATTTATTATTTTGTTCTAGTTTTATTTTTAAATGGATAAATAATTAAAAGGAAGATCGAAACTGTCTTTTTATGCTGTTTTTGTTTTTTGGATGAAAATATTTATGAGTAAACCTCGAATGTCCATTGCCTTTTTTAATTAATATGTTTCATGATCTCATAGGGAATTGTTGTGGGGCTTGATAATTTGGATGGGGTGATTCGTATAATAAGAGAATCTCCAAGCAATGCAGTTGCATCAACTGGTCTGCAGAATGGTAAGCATTTTTTTTATTTTTAGATTTCATCTTGGACTGGTTATTTTAGAAATTAATCATGATAATTTGCCCTTAACTTCCATTTACTATTACTTTTAATTGTAACTGAGTTCTTACATGTTTAGGTTGTTTCCACTTTCGAAACTTCTTTTCACTTGTATAGGGGATTAAATTAGGCTGTAGTAAAGTCCCAAGAACTTTTGGACTAATTCATCTGGTGAGGTTTGTATTTTAGAAGAAATGGTTCATATATGTGCGTGCAAACGTGTGTGCAAAAACACACGTGTACATGATTTTGTAATTTTTGCTGCATTGTCCTTAATAAGAAGTCTTTTTGTTGTTGATTTGACAAAATTTTGTTTTTGTTTTCTCTTATTTCTGATAACAGAGCTATCAAGTTGAATTAAACAGTTGCCGTCCCAGCAATGGTTGTCTTGATATATTTTGCTTTTTATTTATTTGTGATTGTAGTCGTGGTGAAGTCTGTTGTTGAAGTTGTGCTTACATTTTTATGCTATCTGCCAAAGTGTTAGTGGAATCAAGTATTCTAAAAATGTTATCACATGGAACGGGTTGTAAACTTGCTTTCTTATTTGGCTACAAACAAAAAAGATGTCATGTTTGGTAGGTCCTAAACGTTGGTTGGAATTAATAGAGTATTGACGATGATACTAATAGTTGCACATGTATGAATGTTTGAGTGCTTTATAAAATTTATTTCTCGATGAAATTGTTGTAGCAGTCGTACTACCCTTTTGAGTTTGATCCTGGTTGCAAACTTTATGGCTATAATAGAACCTTTACAGATTGCGTTGATGGTAACTTGAAAGTAAGTTTAACTACGAAGTTGCTGAACTTTTTTTCAAGTAAACTTTAAAGTAGGAAACTTTTATCGATGAAATTTTCTGGTGTGAAAAAAAAAAGGAAAAAAAAACCTTCTAAAATTTAGAGTAGAAGTTTCCATTTCAAATTTCCTTGAACTTGAGAATCCAGCATAAAGCATTACCTGGATTAAAAAAATGTTGTGCTTTCCTCCTTTATTTATTTTCATTCCGGTAACTTAATTTGTGGTCTGCTTATTTTAGTAGGTTATGTAGTCGTATTAATCCTATGTTGATCTTTGTTTCCATTTTTCACTGCAGAGTTCAATCTTTCTGAGAAACAAGCTGAAGCTATATTAGACATAAACCTAAGAAGACTTACGCTTCTTGAGGTACAAAATAGTTGTTCCATGGATATGTTTTCTGTTTGTGTTCAGATCCCGTCAACTGTTGTTCGAAATAATGTTCTTGTAAAGTGATTTTTTCTGCTTTTTACAGAGAAAAAAGTTTATTGATGAAAGTGAATCCTTGAAGGGCCAAATTTCAAAGTTAGAGGAACTCTTGTCAAGCAAGAGAAATATATTAGAGGTACGTAGCGATGAGTACATCTTCTACCGAGGTGAATGTTAAGAGATCAAATCAATGAAAAATTTGAACTTGATTTCATTAGATTGCTTGTTCTGGCAGCCACTATTTTTATTTTTTATTTTTTATTTTTTATTTTTAAAGACACTAAATATTGTTTCTAAATAAAATAGCAAAGTAGGAAAAGAAAAGGCCCCGCTGTTATTGGTGCCTAGAAGATAAACAATGGAACACAAGGATGAATGAGAATGGCTCCTTTTTTTTTTTTTTTTTGGGTAACGTTATCTATTTAATATGCTCTATTTATTTAGTATTATAACTACTATTAAGCTACTATTTTCTTAACATGTAAAAATAATTTCTCTGCTATGAAGGCAGGTTAGGCTTGTGCGCTTACCTATAACAATGGCTCTCTATGTGTATTTCAAATATTTGTCAAATGAGTATGTTTTATATGTATGACATTGAACCATTCTGCTGATACTATTTTTAGGTTATTGAAAGAGAAGCAATCGAGTTGAAGAACAAGTTCTCCGATCCGAGGCGATCAATGATAGAAGATACAGATGGTGGTCAACTTGAAGACATTGATGTTATTCCTAATGAAGAAATGCTACTAGTATGTGAAAAAATTGAATTCCCTGACTTTATTCTCATTTTTCGATATGAAAAAAATGAAACATGCATATGTCTTCTTATGTCTTCGAGGACAGAGTGTGGGAGATTGAGGATATTTATGAAAAGGCCAAATCTTCTGCTTCGTTGTGGGCGTCAACGGATAAATCTTTTAAGGATTTTCCTTTTTCGTTGATAATTTATAATTGGAAAGATGTGATTTGATTTATTTTAGGTTGGAATGCTAGGAACTGCTAGGCTTTCATGCCTTTTCTTTGTTTTTACTTTGTTCTCTTGGTTTTGAGGACTGCTCGTCCTCTTCCTCCTGTATCCTTTTTTGGTGATTATTAAAAGTTTTTTCTTATAAAAAGAAATAAGGATTTTGTATTATCATTTAGAAGAACTAATATTTTTTTTCAAATTGTATTGTTTATATTGTTTCAGGCCTTTAGTGAAAAAGGTTATGTTAAGAGGATGAAGCCTGACACCTTTAATCTTCAAAATCGCGGAACAATTGGTAAATCCGTTGGGAAATTGAGGGTAAATGATGCCATGTCAGACTTTATTGTTTGTCGAGCTCATGACCATGTTCTGTACTTCAGGTACTTTTAGTTTGTTATGGATTTTACTCTATGAGGCCTTTATGTTATTTAATGAAAGAATACAGGCACACAAAAAAATTGTTTTATATCACAGCAGTAATGAGTTCCACTGATCTCGAGCTTTTGATGCTGTAATTGCAAGGTTTTCTCTTGGCCATGTACAAGGAACTCATTGAAGAGGCAAATTTTTTGTCCATATAATTTATGCCGCCTCTTATTCCTTTAACATGAAATAACAACTTCATTAATATCTTGCTTTCACATTTGACCGCAACATTCTTTTGTTCCATTTTGTAGTCTTTGTAATGTATATGTAATGCAAAAGTTAGTAGTTGTACATTTGAAGATTATATAATAAATAGTTCTGAGTTTTGAAATTTGGAACCGGAAGATTTTATCAAATAGTGACCCTCCTAAGTAACAATTACTTTTCCTTTGATTGTATAGTAGGCTGGGCTACTATTGTTTTTCCTCGACATCTATTTGTTTTTATGCCTACAGTTTCTTCCAGACTTTGGCCTCCGCATCTCTAGCTTAGCAATAGACCATGTAGTTTTTCTACTCTAGCAGGCTGCAACGTAATCCTATCTTTTTGTTTTTCCTCGAGAGGTCTTCTAAAGTTCCTTTGAAATTTATGTTCTAAAATTGGCATTTTTTTTCCTTGGCGTCCCTCAACCACCTTAATACTTGAAAGAATGTAGGAATTTCTTGAGAAACAATGCAATTTTTAATAGTTTTAACATCCTGTAATTTCATGGAATGGTTACTGGCTGAACTGGGTTCATGCAAATGGTTTGCTTTTGTGTGTGTGTGTGTGCATTCATACATCATATTTTTGCCAAGAATGTATTTTTTTATTTCTCAGTTTATTAACCTGATTGGTATGATAGAGGATTGGACGTCGGGGTTGGTCACCATTAATTTTTCATTGTTTTAAGACAGAAGGGTGGGTTTTCTTCTGTTTACTACTTCTGGGGGATGTACACAATATTGAACTCTGGGAGTAAAATCTGCCGTATGTACATTAAGAAGGCTGGTTATGACTGACAGAAGGGGGAAAAAAAACATTGCAAGGAAGTTTCTGCATTGATGCTACTCTGTCTAGAATAATGCACTTTCTGATCTTGGCAGTTGCCACTTTTGTTATTGTGCTAATGTTATGTTCAGTTCCGGTTTTAAGATTGCCAACCTGGCTTAATTTATCTGATCGGTTCTTTATTCTAGATTGTAGGTTTTATAGCTTTCCTTTTGCATATTTATCTTTGGTACAAGGATCTTTATACTAAGATGTTTTTGCAGTGATAAGGGAACTGTTTACTCAGCTCGTGCATATAAAATTCCAGAATGCACTAGGACAGCGGCTGGTACGCCACTAGTTCAGGTATTGACATTTTCTTATGGTCTTTTCTTCAACAATTCTTCTCTGATCTCACTAATATTTTCTATATACGACCTTTTTTGGAGGCAGATCTTATCTCTGTCTGATGGTGAGAGAATTACATCAATTATTCCTGTCAGTGAGTTTTCTGGAGATCAGTTTTTACTGATGCTAACAGCGAATGGATATATCAAGAAAGTATCTTTGAGTTCTTTTTCGTCAATCAGGTCAACAGGAATCATAGCAATTCAATTGGTGTGTTCTGTTTCCGCCTTCGTATTTGCTTCTTTTTCATATGCAAGTTTCCATTTAGCTCATTCATTAATTGGATAGGTTCCTGGTGACGAACTAAAATGGGTTCGCTGTTGCTCAAATGACGACGTTGTTGCAATGGCTTCACAAAATGGAATGGTCATTCTAACTTCCTGTGATAATGTAAGTCACTTTAATTTTGTTATTATGTTGCTTCCAACCCAAGTATGCATTTATAGAATGCGATCCAGTTAGGTCGTAGACTGTTTCTTTTTGTTTGTTAGTTGTAGAGTTAGATCATAACTGTCACCTAAAAAAGAATATTCTTTTTGACCATTTAAGATCCAGAATGAAATCAGGGAAGTCCTTTTTTTTTTTTTTTTTTTAATTTTTAATTTTTGAAAAATTGATCTATGACTAATATGGATACCTTAACTATGAACTGGATGTTGATAAAGTGGTTTCTTTTGTTTCGTAAGGTTATTGGTCTCTCTGTCCTAAAATGTCTATTAGCGAATATATTAGGGAAGCTACATTCATACCCCAAGCATTTAATATAAAGTGCGGAGAGGAAGAAAGAAACCGCCCTATAGTTTCTACTATTTGGAGGAAAAGCTATGACAGGGTATCTTAGGACGTAATATGCAAAAGAAGAATGTATTGCAAAACTTTCATTGTAAATATATTTAAGTTTTGTTCACTATGTGGTTTGCTTCAATTCATTTAGGGATCTTATCCATGCTTACAAGTCTGTATTCCTTCCCTCTAATATGGCCTTAACAGATTCGAACACAAGGCAGAAATACAAGGGGAGCCGTGGCCATGAGACTTAAATCAGGGGATAAGATGGCGAGCGTGGACATTATCCCTGCATCAATGCGCAAAGACTTGGAAAGGGTATCAGGAGGTCCCCTGAGCAAGTAATTCCACTAACCTTTTTTTTTTTTTTTTTTTTTTTATTTTTAATAATTTTATTTTATTTTTAAATTGATATATGCATAACTTGTTTATTAGCCAAAAAAAAAAAAAGGGGAACGAAAATAAAAGGAAAAAAAAAAAAAAGAGCTTGTGAATGGCAAAACAGACTTATTGGATGCTTTATGAAATAGCTTTAAGTCATCAAATGGATGGATTTGATTTTAGCTTTCTTGTTCCGTTCCATCTGATGCACACCTAATTTTTCAAAAAAGAAAAAGAAAATTATGGGCAATAATGAAGCATGTGTAGTGACTAGATGTGCTTACATACCTGCGGAGAAACTTGTATGAGATTGCTTCAAAGTTCACCAAACAAAACGTTGAAATAAAAAAAAAAAAAAATGCCGGTCACAAGCTTGTAGCTATGATGTGAATGTTTTCAAGGCAAGGTTGGAGTTGACAGGATAATTTGGGAGGCTTAATTGCGATTGTTCAGATGGTGCAAAGAGTACTTTTAGTTTTACATACATTCAACTGGTTACAAAGACTTGGTATAAGATTTGTTGTAAACTTAGTAAGCTGTAAGCTAAAGATAACGTGGGTGATAACGGAGTATCGTATCATTATTAAGGATCTATAAAGATATGATCTTAATATTGTTTAGAAAGGACTAAATGCTGTCAACGGATTTATCTAGTCGGGAGTGGTTGAAACTTGAAATTGACATTTGGTTCGTCCAAGCTAAACTTGTTTCAGTGCTGCAGTTTCCATGTTGTACGATTCATTTATAATTCTATTCTTGTGTTTGTTATTGGCTCCACACTATCAGAGGTGTTAACGGCCCATGGTTGTTATTCATATCGGAAAGTGGATATGGAAAGCGGGTTCCACTGAGCAGCTTTCGTTCATCACCTCTGAACAGAGTTGGTCTGATAGGATACAAGGTATTAGTCTCTTGTAGTATTAGACATGAATTTTTCGATTCGTCTTGCTACCAATTTCGTTTCCCCGTCTTGATGATGCTTACGCTTTGTTTTTTCAGTTTGCTGCAGAGGATCGCTTGGCAGCGGTTTTTGTGGTCGGGTTTTCATTGGCAGGTAATCTTGTTGTTTCTTTAGAGGTAAAAATTGTGCATTGATAGGGTTCATCCTTACTCCATTTAGAATTTAAAATTAACAGAAGATGGTGAAAGTGATGAACAAGTGGTCCTAGTGAGCCAAAGTGGTACGGTCAACAGAATAAAGGTGCGGGATGTCTCCATACAGTCTCGCTATGCAAGGTATTAAATCAACCTAGTTATTTGTTTTATTTTTGTTGTGTAACATATTTGGCTTCAAGTTAATGTTGTCCTTTTATCCACCCTGAAAATAGAAGAGAAGTTGTCGTGGGTGGTCGTTTTCAGATCGATTTAAGCCACCCACATTATAATGATTATTTTGAAAACTGAGGAATAGCCGGTTTTCAATTCTATATTTTCAAAAATTCCGACCTCACCCTTCGTTGCTAGACCGGTCCTCCGTCAACATTGTGAGGTAGCCATGTACTTCGCCTAATCCATGTGAGGTTAGGGCAGTGGCGAGGTAATCGTGAGGCGTCCGTCACTGTGACATGGTCGCACAAATTGGTGAGAGCCTCCACCTTCTGCTGGACACTATCCAAGGCACGGAGGGCGTCAGACGCTTGAGGAAGTTGTGTTTGATGCCTGATGGAGAGGGAGCGGTTCTTTATGGTGGATCTGAGGTTTCGATGTTTATTAAAACCGTGTCAAATGGGTTATTTTTGCACAAATTATTTTGATTTTTTCACACAAATCGCCTCCACCTTATAATGATGGCTCGTCTTGTGTTCTTATATTCTACAAACATTTTCTTACTAGGGGAGTTATTCTGATGAGGCTGGACCATTCTGGGAAGATTCAGTCAGCTTCATTAATCTCAGCAACGGAATCTCAACCCGAGGAAGAAGATAGCGCTGTAGTTTCCCGCTAGGTTGCTGATCAAGTTCCTTTCGTTGTGCTGTTAAATTATAATGGGTGCCCCTTTTTTTGTATTTTTGTTGGGGTGAAATTTTTTCACTTGATAACCTTGTGTAAATGGCCCCAAAAGAGATGAAATCATCAATGTATGTAGCAGTAGAAATGATGATAGTAGAGCAAAAATATGTACAGGCTATTATTCCCAAGTTTGGAGACCATTTTATTGGAATTTCTGGCACACATGTAGATGTAGAACGTCATTTTATATCATATGTGTCTTTATGCTGCTATAAAAATGGTCTATATATATATATATATATTATGTCTCGTTTTGCTTCAAAAAGAACTCGTGATCTTGTTCTACTCGTTAAAGAAGAGTAAATTATGGTTAATAAGATCACGAGTATATTTTTTGGGGATCCTATGGTAGAATTTATTATTTTGCATTATTGGCATAATTTTTCTTTAATCGTTGGTTGAATCTCTTACGGATTGATTTGCAAGTTTTCATGATAAAAATTTGGAGTTTACAACACGTATAGATCAGTTTGTTAGAATAATGCATTACTAAAATGCGTTTGATTCCTCATTTTGATCTCCCTGCATGTTCAGTCTCAGTCCTCGTCATCGTTCGTATCTATGAGCTTTGCTGTGGCTGGTCATCCACATCTCCATAGTTTTGTCATCGCTCGTCGTTCCCCTTCTCCGTCTATGTCGCCATTGTCTTCGTCTACATCTACATCTTGTTTGTAATAACTGAATTTTTTTAAACGATACGATTTCTTATAGAGCATTTCAAGTTGAACCATGAAGGTAATTATGCAAAATCCCGATTAGGGTTTTTGAGAAATTTTATGAGTTCTTATTGACCTTATAAGACTCAATTATGAATTGCTTAGTTAAGCAAATAACCTTTTTGGGTGAAAAAGGGGAAGAAAATTCATGATTTTATGTTGGCCAAGAAAGTCAAAGTTGACCAAGAAGGTCAAAGGTTGATCAAAAATGGTCAAAGGGTTGACCACACAGATGTATGACAAGCAGTATGGAAAATATGCTGTAAAAACCAAAATTATGGACATGAGAATGTAAATGAGAAATAAAACCATCATAGAAAAATCAAGCACAATAAATAAGAATTATTGGGCCAAAAAGTTTTAAGCAAAGAGAAAATTTTTCGTACAGTCCAGTTTTACACAGATAAATTTTGGACTGCAGTGGAGTATAACAATATTGTGTATTAGTAAACACAGTACCATAAATATCTGTGTTGGCATTAAAGTGGACTGCTTTTTAAGGAAAAAAGCCAAACAAGCCTTAAATAGGCTTACATCACCTAAGCTCCCATTTATGACATCATTAGGACTTTTATTAAAAATTAAAAAGGGATTAAAATAATCTTGGACAGCTCTAGAAGATGAGGTGGCCGGCCATTGGGGGGTCAAAATACAATTAACTTTGCTCCAAGGATTTGTGAGCAAAAGTTGAACCAAAAATATTTCAAAAAGAGCCCCATTTTTCACCTATAAATAGGCTTCAAGGGGGATTAGTTTTGGCTGGAAAAAAATCAGAAAAAGCAGCCAAATTCTGCCCATTTCTCTCCTCCAAAAATCCGGAATCTCAAGTGTGAGAAAGAGTGAAGAAAAAATTTGAGAATCAAAGGGGTTTTAGTGTTCTAGGGTGGTTAGTTTCTCTAGCAACTTCAAGCCAAAATTTTGAGAGTTTTTGGTACCCTTTTTCTAGGCCAAAGGCCTGCTGTGTTGGGGTGAGAGAGTGAGAAAATTTGAGGTTAGTTTGTGCATGATTTTGGTTCAAAAAGCCACTAAGAGATCAACTCAAATTTTGGTACCAATTGGTGGAGCAAGGCCGGTTGTAGTGGAGTCTAGGGGGAAGAAGGAAGTTGAGCCAAACCCTAACCCAAGCTTGTGTTCACTTAAGGTAATTCTTCCTAGACCTCAAACTTTTTTTAAATTGAGCATTCAATTTGAAATTTAGGTGTATTTCAAGTTGAATTTGTTGACGAGCATAAGCTCAATTTATTTTTGTGCCCAAATTAGATTATTAGGGTTTGTGCTTGATCTAGAATTAGGGGTGGTTTGATTTTAATTTGCATGCTTGCTTTAATTTTCATAATTTGCATGCTAAATGTTAGTGTTGTATGTCCCCAAATCTGCCATAGTGTGTGTGGATGGATATTATGTGCTAGGTTGTTAGAAATTGAATTAGCATGCTTGGTTTGAATGGTGCAACCTAAACCATGCAAACTTGGTTGATCCAATGTCAATTAGAGTTTGCATGGTGATGTTGGAAAATGTGTTTAAAGAAAATTTATGTTAGAAAACCGCTGCATGTGTGGTCTAGAGCTCCCGCAGTGGCTGGTTGAGCTAGGTTTCATGTTTAGGACGTAAAACGAACTTAAAACCGAAAAACTGCCAGGTTCGGGTGAATCCTGACTAGTTTTCTGGAAAGTGGATTTTGAGGCTTTTAGAGGCCGAATTTGAGAAAACTTAAAACATGAAAGTTGTTCAGAACGGTTTTCCTAGGGGGCAACACGGACAGTTTTCCAAAATGAGGCTCCAATAACCTCCGTTTTCATGAAAACCCGAGATTGACGTGCCCAGACCTTTATGCACGGCCAATTGAATTCCAAGAGGAAAACTAAAGGGTTAGAGTTAGAACTGGGTTTTTCACAAAACATGAAAGTTCTAGGATTTTCGAGATCTAAAAGTTTCATGAAGACAACTTTTTCAAATTCAGCATGGATTTTAAAGTAAAACTGTGTTTCTAAAAACTATGCAGGAAACAATAAATTCCTGTACAGGATTTTTTGAAAACTATGCAGGAAAATAGTATTTTTCTCAAAAACTGATAGTTTGACTGTGGGGACTGTTCCAAAGGCAGTTCCAATACTTAATAGCTTTTTCAAATACTTTTTTAAGAAACCCAAGTTTTTATACGTTAAACAAACAGGAATTTTTGTGAAAAAGGTGGTAAACACCAAATTTTTACAAAAGAAAACAAATAGAACTATAAACCTAAGTTTTTTAAAACTTGGGTAGTCTAGAGGATAACCTACAATAATCGAGTAGAATACCCGAATTATAGAATTGGGTCCAAAGCCCAAGGTTATCAATAGTCACCCAATATGATCAAACATAATTGGACCTTAATAACCCAATAAGGGTTAATCTAGATTGACCTTGGTTGGGTCACATTAAGGGTTACCCAATGTAACACAATATGATACTAAGATTAATGGACTAAAACTAAGAGTTACCCAACATAACCCAACAATGGACCAAGTCTTAAGACAAGCTAAGACATATGGTTACCAATAATAACCTATTAAGTTATGGGCTATGCATGTTAAGACATAGTCCAAAGGTTGGATAATGACCTAACCCTAAGCATGTATGTATGGGCTTAGCTTACAAGGTTACCCTATGTAACCTAATACGATATAATTCAAGGATGGCGACATTAAACCCTAGGGTTACTTGTAGTAACCCAATAAGATACCATGTGTTATGAAGGGGACATATAACTAGGAGTATGTATGAATGTTGGTTAGATTACCAACATCCTCTGATCAAGAACTCATACCTATGTCTTTCAATGAAGCAGGAGATAACCTGCATTGGCATCCTAGGTGAGAGCAGCCATACAGTGGACATAGCAACCAAGGTAAGTACAACTCCGCCTACAGCATAGGCTTTTGTTGTGGTGCTTACCCAATGATGTTAATGTGTGATATTGTTCGATGTATGTTATGTTGTTTGTTATGTGATATGCCAAGCTTGGGGTTGATGTTTAATATGATGTATGCTATGCTATATGATGTGCAAAGTTGCGGTATGCTTATGCTATGTCATACGAAATGTTAAGATCATGGCTATGTTACGATGAAAGTATGTCATGGATATAATACGAGACATGTTAGAATATAATTATATATGTGTGACATCATGAAGTATGTTTACCAATGATTAAGATAAGAACAAGATTAAGAAAGAAATCATGAAAAGCAAGTAAGATGGCAAGCGAGCTTGCCCGTGTCGTACTGACCCGCGTTAGGTCGGGTTGGACTATGGTTTGAGTTGGAAATGGACTGGCCGCCCCAACCACTCCATAGTTGCGCGCCCGGTACGAACACTTCTGTAAGGGGCCCATAAGCAAGATAAGTTAAGTTAAGATGTGAATCATGTTATGGAAGTATAAGAAAGCATAGTGAAGCATGAATGGCTCATACATGTTTAAGTATGTTATGCCGTTATGTTATGACATGTTGAGAAGTGCCAAGTTTTGTTATGTGTTATATTGGTGTGTCGCGGGTTAATAAGTTGTACTTGCTGAGCGAAAGCTCACGTCTTACGTATATGCTGTAGGTAAGCAACCTATGGGCAACAAGTGATACAAGATGGAGGAGCATGGTGGAGCAACTGTGAAATGTGGGAATGTCGACCGCTACGCGTTTTGTTTTATTTTATGAATATTTTATTTGACATTAGAACATCGCTATTTACTTATTGTGTATACACTCGACGAACATCTTTATTTAGTTATTCCCTCTATGTTAATACGTTTATATAAAACAAAAAAAATTTTCCGCTAAATTACGCTAAGTTAATAAGTACGTTATGTATGCATGCATGTATGATAACGACCTGCGCTAGGCGGGTCGTTACATTGTTATCGTCCAGAAGTATCTCCATTGTGGATGCCAGTAATTCTGGCATCGTACACAAATTTGACATCTCCATCACAGTGCAATTAAACTGTCGTAACTGCCTCCAAAAATCAGTCATCTTTTGGCAACTGTATTTGTTATCACAATGCAGGAGGCACCATCCTATTGTCCAGTGATGGCTTCCTCCAGCGACAACTAATGGGTTAGGATTAGAAATATGGTCTCATTTAGGGATTTATTAAAATTGAGGGTTTTTTTTTAAACAACTTTGTAAATATAATTTATTTACCTTGATTTTTCTTAAATTTTATTAATTGGTAAATCTAATATTTATCAATGTTTACAAGATAAATCCATGTACTCATAATCTTTTTGTTCATCTTCATTTGGAGAGTTATAGTAAAATATTTAACTGTAAATCCATTGTAAATAAACTCAAATTGTACTAAAATTGGATTTATAAGGCGCGAATTTGGTAAATGATCTATTTACGAATAAAAAATTCTAATTGTTAGATATAAAATTGATAAGTCATTTACTTATTAAAAAAAATGGTAAATACTCTATAAAATAATTAAAATTTAATTAAGATATTTTTTGAGGAAAAATTGAGATTTTACTAGCTCTTTCAGTTTTAAAAATTTATCCCAAATTTAGAAAAAAAAAATGTAGTTTAACCACCAAAAACCAAATCAAGCCCAACCTTAACCCTAACCCAAAATCAATAATTTCATCCCCTCCCACCGCTGCACCCCTCACCGCTCACTGGAGCAATGCTGTTAGACTTTTCACATCGCCGTTCTCGTTTAAGTCTTCTCTAGTAGAACAACAACACTGGACAACATGTTTTCAGCCAAAAAAAAAAAAAGATCGTAAATCAAAGAAAGAGCCTAAGAATATCCCTTTGTTGGCAATGGCAATCTCTGGCCCGTGTTGGAGAAGAATATGTGCGAAGACGAAAGAGGGTAGAGTTGGAATTTGAATTTCTTGATAAGATATGCATTTACGTTTCATTATTAGTAGGAGAAAAAATGTAATGGCTAAAATAGTCATAAAAAATTAGCATATTCAAAATCATAAAAGGAGTATTTTACAAATTTTATTGCAGTTTTGAAAGTTTTCCAAATGCAAACCAAACTGCACAGCACGATGTGGTGAGTACTAATTAGTCTAAAACCGAGTTGTAACTATACATGATGTTGTATAGTTTGAGCACATTTTATGGTTATACAAGAATCTATTTTTCCCTAAAGTTAATTTTCACATAATTTTTCAATTCTATGATAAAACTCTAGCACATTTTTAGCAAATTATATGATTACTTGCATCATTGTTTATCTTATGCTTGTACTTACTTCGTATTATGCCTAAACATTTAAGCATAGTTTTCTTTCTTGCAAACATAGTACCTGCCTTTTTAATTTCCTTACAAGATTTTCTTAAGTTTGTACTTTAAAAGATGTGAAATTGTTTTGTTATTAATAAATTCTGTTGTTGTTTTATCTTTACGTAATCATATTTACATAAAATATTTAAGGTGATGTTACTATTTATTTCTGTACTTTTTGTGCTGGATCGGAGGCTCCATACATTTGTAGTACATAATATCATATTTAGATTTGATGCCGTACAAATAGTCTTGTGTACCTAATTTTAGATATTATTTTAAGAGAAGATAGTTGCAGTACTATGAAATGTGGATTTCACTTTTTCTAAATTTATTTTCCATTGATTTAACTTTACTTTATTGTGAGGGTTTTGTACACATTAGAGACTACCACTTTAGATTCATATATAAATATTCTAGTTTCCTTTTCATATATTTGATTTTGCCTACAATAACAAACTATTTGGAGTTCAAAATTTTTAGGTTATTCTAAAGTTTCATGTGAATGATTAGAAGCGCACAAATAACACATATATAGTTTCAAAGATATTAAGATTTGTACTTAAAAGTATGTATATTGAAAAGTTGAACAATGAGAAAAAAGTTATACCTTTATATTTAGATCAATTGTAGTGGTCGCGGTGATATTCTTCGATACATGGTTCATATTGTTCTATAATATATTTCAGATACAATTTTTTATCCTCCATATGTTTCCAGTATGCATCATTTGCCTTCTCTCTACATTTTTTTTTTTTTTTGCTATTTCTGGAAGAATTTTGTTATTATTATCCATCTTGGAGGAAAGATTCAGAGAAGAATTTACTTCAGCATGCACATATATAGATAAGATAAAGCATACATGACATGATTATCAATTTAATGATTCCTCTCTTATTTTCGTCATCCATAATTACTTTTCTTTCTTTTATTTTTTAAAAGAAACTCTAAAGTAGTTGACGCTTTTTATGTATGGATTATATAAACTTTGTTGTAGAGATATATGTTGTTTCTCAAAACATCGAGTTATATAATTTGATTGCTGTAATATTTATTGTGCTTATCCAAATTAAAAATTATAAAAGAATGTGATTCATGATTACGAAGAGATAATGTGCGTTGCATTTTTTACTTTTGGATAATGTAAGATGCTCATTTCACTTTTAGAGTACATAAAATATTTTGTTACTTTTTGAGGTGACATTTGGAGGTGTATATAGTAAATATTTAAAATTCCAGCTTTCGAAAATATCAAAAAATAAAATATTTTAACCTTAACATTAGGCTTGCTATAAATGTGGTTAATAGATTTGCATGCATATATTTTTATCATCTTTTTAATATGATTAATATTCATGGATTTAGACTGAAGATGTTGATTGACAGGAGTTGAATAATACAAACAATTACCTATTTGAGCACTATTAGGAAGGATTAACAACATTAGTAGTGTTTTAAAAAAAATCATGTTGTTATTTTTATAATTTATAATTTTTTTATGTATGAAAGAAGTATAATTTTTCATGTTTGAGTTTGCCTTTTCATGCATTTGATTCAACAGATTTCGTTAATATAATATCTGTATGTCTGTTTATTAGTCATTAAACTACAACAAAACACAGTTTAAGAGGCGAATGTTTTTATCTTTGAAAATGCTGTAATTTGTCTCTAAAACATCCAGAGGCCAAAAATTAATTTCATCATAATTGTCTCTGAAAGCTGGTATTTGTAAGTACAATAGACTAATGTTAAATTTGACTTTAAAAATCTAGTGTTTAGAGACGAAAAATTTGTGTCTACAATTATACATGTTCCTCTCAAAAGGCAAGTTATTTAATGAAATTTGATCATTTGGAGATTTTATTAGATAAACTTGTCATATTTCAGATACGAACTTTGTTGCCTATAAAGAAGTCCACGTTCAAAGATAAAAAATGTTGTCTTTTAAAAGGCCTTTCAAAGACAAATAATGTGTCAACAATTACTGCAATTCTTGTCTCTAATTTTTGGTTTTAGAGACAAAATCATTTGGTCTCTAAAATTATTTAATTGTAGAGACCAGAGTTATTATTTTTTTTTGTCTAAATAATTTCTTAGCAAGAAAATTATTTATTTTTAAAAGTAACTAATTTGTCTCAAAAAACTATTGTTTGTTTTATGTATTTTTAATTATTTTTAATGTTGTTATTGTATTATTAATTTATCCATTTTTGATAGAAATAAAAAATAATTTGAATAGGTCATAAAAGTATAACATTAATTATTACTAGTTTTAGGTTCATCTATCAGACATAAAAACACATTAAACACAATACAAATGTGAAACGAACTATTAAGTCAACTAGAAAAAAACAAAAAGACCATAAAACAAGTAAAAATGAAAAAGAGAGTGAGAAAAAGAAAATGAGTGAAAATCTGAGAGAAAAGGAGAAAGAGGCCGAGGCTGAGAGGAAAGAAAAGGCAAGGAGAGAAAAAAAGAAAGGCAGAAACGTGAAAGAGAGTAAGAAGGAAAATGAGAGAATTTCGGCCTTAGTGAGTGCAAGAGAGGAAAAATATAATTTCATTGCAAAGAAAAGTGAGATCAAAAGAGCTTTACATTTACAACAGCCCTTCTTGGTGCTTATGTACAAAGAGGCCTATTTATGTGCTAACGATCTTGTCAGTTCTTTACCGAGCAGCATTGTTCATCTTTTGCAGGAGTATGAGAATGTCTTTTCCGAAGAAACACCACACGGATTACCTCCAATTCGAGGGATTGAGCATCAAATTGACTTTGTACTTGGTGCAACAATTCCTAACCGACCAACCTATAGGAGCAATCCCGAGGAGACAAATGAGCTTCAATGGTAGGTAAGTGAGTTGATGGAGAAAGGGTACGTGAGAGAAAGCACAAGCCCGTATGCCATTTCGGTTCTACTAGTACCTAAGAAGGATGGAACTTGGAGAATATGCGTTGATTCTTGAGCCGTCAACAACATTATGGTAAAATATTGACATCATATTCCCTGCTTAGATGACATGTTAGATGAATTGCATGGTGCATTTGTATTTTCGAAAATTGATTTAAAAGGTGGATATCATCAAATACGCAACAAAGAGGGTGATGAATGGAAAACTACCTTTAAGGCAAAACATGGATTGTATGAGTGGTTAGTAATGCCTTTTGGTCTAATTAATGCACCAAGCATATTTATGCGATTAATGAACCATGTATTGCGTGCATTCACAGGCCGGTTTGTCGTTGTTTATTTTGATTATATACTCATTCATAGCAAAAACTTGAATGATCATATTGTGCATTTACAATCAGTTTTGGATATACTTAGAAAGGAAAAGTTATTTGCTAACTTGAAGATGCACTTTTTGCACCGATAGGCTTGTGTTTCTTAGTTTTGTTGTGAGTGCAGAAGGAAAAAAAGTTGATGAATAAAAGGTCCGTGCAATTCAAGAATGGCCGAGTCCCACTAGCGCAGGTGAAGTATGGAGTTTTTATGGACTCGCTAGTTTCTACCGACGGTTTGTGAAAGACTTTAGTACTTTGGCTACACCACTCACTGAAGTAATTAAGAAGAACGTTGGTTTCAAATGGGTTGAAGAGAAAGAGAAGGCGTTTAAGTTCATCAAGCAGAAATTGCAAACGCTCCTTTATTATCTTTACCTAACTTTGACAAAATGTTTGAGATTGAATGTGATGCTTCCGGTGTTGGCATTGGCGCAGTGCCAAGGTAAAGAGAATGTGGTTGCCAATGCACTTTCTCGTTGGTACGCATTACTCTCTACTCTTGACGCTAAAATACTTGGTTTTGAGCACGTTAAAGAATTGTATCCATTAGACCAAGATTTTTTTGAGGAGTTTTGGGCTTGTGAGAAAAATGCAGTGGGAAAGTTCTATAGGCATGAAGGATTCTTGTTTCGGGAAGATAAGTTGTGTGCCAAATTGCTCAATGCATGACTTGTTAGTACGGGAATCCCATAATGAGGGTTAATGGGACATTTTGGAGTTTCTAAGACCCTAGCTGTTTTGCAGGAAAAATACTTTTAGCCACATAAGAAAGAGATGTTGAGAGAATTTGTGGTAGATGTATCACATGTAGGCAAGCAAAATCCTGAATACAACCCCATGGTTTGTACACGCCACTTCCCATCTCTAATGAGCCTTGGACTAATATTTCAATGGATTTTGTATTAGGTTTGCCTAGGACTAAACGTGGATGAGATTCAATTTTTGTAGTTGTGGATAAGTTTTTTAAGATGGCACACTTTATTCCATGTTGTAAAATAGACGATGCCTCACATGTTGTTGATTTGTTCTTTAGGGAGGTCGTGAAATTACATGGTATGCCTAAAACAATTGTTTCAGATAGAGATGCTAAGTTCTTAAGCTATTTTTGGAAGATTTTGTGGAGTAAGTTGGGTACTAAGCTATTGTTTTCTACTACTTGTCACCCGCAAACTGATAGTCAAACTGAAGTAATAAATAAAACTTTGTCAACTTTGTTGAGGGCTATCATTAGTAAGAATATTAAGATGTGGGAAGATTGTTTACAACATGTTGAATTTGCTTACAACCATACTGTTTATTCCGCTACTAAATTTTCACCCTTTGAAATTGTGTATGGTTTTTATCCATTAACTCCATTGGATTTATCTCGTTTGCCAATGACTGAGCGTGTTAATTTGGATGGTAAAAAGAAAGCCAAATTTGTTAGGTAAATTCACGAGAAGGCAAGGCTCAACATTGAGCGAAGAACGGAGTAATATGCAAAGCAAGCCAATAAGGGGTGTCACAAGTTGGTCTTTGAACCCAGAGATTGGGTTTGATTGCATATGAGAAAAGAGAGATTTCTGGTGCAAAGGCGTTCTAAATTGCTTTCAAGAGGAGATGGTCCTTTCCAAGTCCTAGAATGCATCAATGACAATGCATACAAGCTGGATTTACCTGGTGAGTAAAATGTAAGTGTTATCTTCAATATTTCAGATTTAAGTCTTTTTAATGTAGGTGATGAACTTGATTTGAGGACAAATCCTTTTCAAGAGGAGGGGAACGATGAGGACATGGCTAGCACAAGAGCATAGAATGTGGATCCAATTCAAGTTCCTATTGGATCAGTTACAAGAACACGAGCTAAGAAATTCCAAAATGCGTTAAATGGACTGATTCAAGGGATTTGGGTTCAACCATGCGCGTGGAGGCCTATTGAGGGAGATGAATGTGTGGACCAGCCCTTGACAAGCATGATTCAAGTTCAAGAAAGTCAACAGGAGAATCTGTGTAATAACTCTATGAAATAGAGTTATTTAACATGCTTTTGAGCTTATTCATTGTTGATATTTCAAGATAATATACTTTATTTTTTAGTATTTTATATATAATTTGAGAAAGTTGTAGATATTTCTAGCATTATTCCTGTTTTTAAATTTAATTTTGTGATTTGCCTTACAGTTGAAGCTCACAATGTCAAATAGGTGAAGGCCCACTGGACAAGAGGAGATGATGAAATAGGCAACTAGTGTGCATCTGATTGCCACAAGAATACTATAGCAATGCTACAGCAATGTTGCAGCAGTGAAGAATTAACTTAAAAGCACATGTTGACTCAAGTTTTGCTTTACAGCTGGTAGTGGTTCATTTGCCCATTTTGTTTAAGCACTACAGTTGTGAGGTGGCCACCATCCTTGGCTATTAAAAGGACACGATCAACTTGGGCATCCTTTTTGGTACCAATATAAAAGAGAAAGTTAACCATAGAGAGAGGCAGCTGGTTTTGGAAAAGAAAAAAGGGCAGAGCCGAAAAACACACCATTTGGGGAGAAAGAGCTGTGAGAAAAACCAGAGACAAAAATAAGAGAAAGAGGTCCATAGAGAGAGATTTGGAGAATTTTGAAGGCAGCCGTAAGCTATTGGTTGGATAGAAAGAATTCATCACTTTGTGCATGCTCATCTCTTTGATTTTTCAATTCTAGTTATCTGAATTCTTTTAAGATTGTCTTATTTCTCTCTGTGAACTATGATTTTCCTCGTTGATTCTGTTGGTTTTGATTTCGTTGAACGAAGCATGAACTAATTTCTTTAGCTAGGATTATTGATGGAACCGAGGTTGTAATGAAGATTTGCTTATTATGTTAAATGCTTAGTAATTTTCAATTCAGTTTATTCAAGTGTTTTGCATTGTTTAATCTCTATTGATTGACTAGCCATTAGTTAGTAGAGTATAAAAATTAAAATTAATTTTGGGAAGGTTAATTTTGATTGGATTTAAGTTGGATAATATAAGTAAATGATATAAGAATATATTGTTATCTTGTACAACCTATTAAAATTGGTACTTAATTTTATGTTTGAAAAACTAAGATGCATAGGAATATGTTGATTTTGGTTTAAAGAACTGAAAGCATAAATCTTTCGGAAGAGGATTGTGCAAAATTTTTAGTTGACTGGATAAACTTTGCTATAACATTCCTACAACATTTGCGGTCATATTTGCAACTGAAGGAAAATCAGTAATTCTAGCCATCACCCATCATTAATTCACAGCCTAAACCTTAGATATTGCCACGTTTTACTTTTTGTTTGCATTTTTTTTACATACACCCATTCATTTACATCTATTTTCTATAATTTTAGTGTTCAATTCATTTTCAAAATTGTTTTAGAAAAATTATTTTCTGTAATTAAATTTTTGGTAATACAATCCCTGTGGAGACGATACTCAACTCACTACTATATTACTTATTTGATTACGTATACTTGCGTAGTATTTTCGCATACATATTTTTGGCGAATATTGTGCTAACTTTCCTTTTCTAGTATCTCTTTTGGTTTAAAGCTACAACAAAAGAAAAGAGTTTTGTCAATCAAGGTTGAATTATTATTCACTTTCCTTAATTAGATTTACGTGCGTTTGCTAGGAAGGAAATTTGATTTGGATACATTGACTACTTTTTACTTTTCTAATTTAGTTATTTGACTATTTTCTTGTCCTCATTGGCATGCAATAAGTTAAAAATTAAGGGATTAAAATCAGAATTGTTTCCCTTTAATTGAAGCTGAAATTAGTTGGATATTTCAACTTTCCTTTAAGTTTTTTTGGCAAGTTTCCTTAGGCATTAGGCTTGATAATTCGTGGTCTTGGTTTTATAAATTGTACCTTTTTCATGGAATAAGACAGATTATTAATCAGAAAATTGTGATAATTCTTTCTCTCTGGTTCTTTGAAGAACTATTCGAACTTATCGGGATTTTCTGTGACGTTCACCAACGACTTATCAATCAACCATTCCATAGTTGATTGTGGCGTCATCACCATACCCAGGTTCTTACCTCTTATAGGTAACAAGTCGCGGTTCCTTCCATTCGAACCTGTTCATAGAAACGATTTTGAAGACCTTTTCGAATACAGGTTTCGTCACATAGTTGGCATGGTTCGTATTAGGTAAGCCTTTCTAAAGTTAGTCTATGGAATATTATTTTTTGATGTCTAATTTCCTTTAAATATAATTTTTGTATTAATATGTATACATATAAAAAAAGATGTACATTAGAATATAAACATTACTTAGCTTTTAGAATTTTGAATTTCACATTCTTATTTGATGTAGTTATCTTATCCAATCTAGACCTGGTTTCTATTTGTGAGTCATCTCTCTTTACAAGAAAAAATGGTAAGCTCTGTAGTCCCACATCACTTAGGAATGAATATATATAGTTCACAAGTAAACAGACTACCTCCTATTGATATGAGATCTTTCGGGATTAAGCCAAAGAGCAAAACTGTAAGGGCTGATAGGTTACAAGAGATTACCAAAGTAAAACCATGTTATAATTGTGTCGTTATTGAGTATAGGTGAGCAAGAATCGTTTCCACAGATGATTAATTCTAATTAATTAGTTATTAACTCTAAAACCTAAAGACACACCAAAACTAGATACTAAAAACGGGGGGTTTGGATATTTAAACTAAATAAATGAAAAAGTAAAAGAAATTAAGGAAATGCTCAAAGAATAATAAAAGATTGGTTAAGAAATCATTCTCCACCACTAGGCATAGATCATTAATAGAAATAAGAATTATCCCTAACTTTCTATGAAACTACCAACCGTAGATAACAATAAACTCTGCAACCTCCCTAGTTCGTCGTCAGGAAAAACAAGCTATTCACCTAATTCCCTTCACACTAAACAACCTATAACAAGTTCTCTAGATTTAATCCAATGGAAGCATTAAGATGAAAAAGATAGGTTAATTTAAGACAAAAAAACACAACTTGGTTCATTTATCCTATGCTATGTTTCACATGCAATCACATGAAAATATCCCATAATCAATTATCACAATTGCTACTAATGATTAAGAAAGCAAGACAATTACGGATTAAGATTCCAAATTTAACAATAGAAAATTCTCAAGTCCTATTTCGTTGTGCACCTAAACAAAACAAGAAAATAATCATCAACAATAATTATAGAAGAACTTAAACAATCTAAATTGGAAAGTTGGGAAAAAAATGTAAATCATTCAATTAATAATCATATGTTTAGGGTTTTGAAATTCCCTTTAACCAAAGACAAATCTAATTAAACATAATTGAAAAGAACAATAGAATAAAAACAAAGAACATGGAAGAGAAGAGAATAAAGCAGGAAGAACTAGGAAATCTCTACGCAGACAATCTTCTTGAGCCACCAACGAATCTCCTCTTTTTCTTCTTTTTCTTTTCCATGAATGGCTAATAAAGAATGGTCAAAAGACCCCAAAATGAACCATAGAAAGACCTATTTGTAGGCTCCCAAAGTTGGATTCCAAAGGGCAAAGTTTGGATGCCATTTGAAATTACAAAAATTCGAGTTGGAGTGCCGCATCTCTCCCCCAAGCTTTGCAATGCTCTTAAAGTTGGTGGCTACTAATACACTGACCAGTGCCTAGGCACTTCAAAGCCAGCGCCAAGGTGCTCTGGCTAGCGCTGAGGCGCCCAAAAATAGTGTTTAGGCATTCTGAACTTGGCCTTTTGTACTGTAAATGTGTATTTTCCGGACTTTTTTCTCCATTTTCATCATCTTTTCATTCTTTAATATCCAAAACACCTACAACACATAATAACACAAATAAACACTAAAAATCTCAACAAATCTGTAACGCCCCACCTAGCGTAGGCCGTTACCCGTACTTGCATACATACATTCGTAACATAAACTTACTTACTTAGCTTGTAAAAACACAGCGGATTTTTTTTTTTTATAGTACACAAAACTATGTACATAAACTTAAAATACTGTTTCTGTGCATAACATACTAATTACTACTTATAAAAAGTATCTTGTCTCTTATAAGTATATACCACACAAAAATGCGTAGTGGCTCCATATACCACGATTTTACATTGCTTGACCCGCTACTCCCCACCGCATCAAGATCAGCTGACAGGCGACTTACCTACAGCACAAACTCAAAACCGTGAGCTTAAAGCCCAGTAAGTACAACTCCTAGGCCGTAAAACAAATAACAACAATACAACATCTAACACACAATAACATAACATAGCATACTTAGCATACATAGCATACATAACATACATAACATACATAACATACTTATCATACATATAACACTTAGTATGCATAGGTCATCTTATGCTTCATTATCTTTCATTATATCTTATGGGCCCTTAGTCTACGTGTTCGTATCCGGCGCGCGATTATGAATTGTCTGGGGCGGCCAAACCAATTCCAGTTCAATTCACAGTCCGACCCGACCTGACGCGGGTGGAACGACACGGCTCGTATTTCTTACTTAGTCTTGTTTACGTGTGAACATACACTTCTGATGTCATCTTTCTACCTTAGCTTCTTACTTATCTTGTCTTAGCATATGTCTACATACTTAGCATTTTTCATGTTGCGTACATGGTATATAGCATATAACACAGAGCACATCAACGAGTCTAATAGTCTAATCCTATTAGCTTGTGCTGTAGACGGTGTTGTACTTACCGTCTATACTTTAGTTGTTACGCAGATCCTTGTCCAGTCTCTGCTGCAGAACTCCTCCTGCTTGATGGAAAGTTGTACGTCAGTCTTCAAATCCGTCTCTATCGTATGTTGGTACTAACCAACATTTTTACGGGTTTTCGGCTATATGTCCCCCTAACGTAGAGTCATTTGTAACCCATAGGGTTATATTGGAAAATCGTGTCGTATACTTGGCCCATTTAGAAAACGTTGGGTTAGGTCGAACACCTATCCTTGGGCTTATATAAGAGCTTGTTATCTTGTCGGTCAACCGAAGTCAACCATTTTGTTAGCTAAAGTCAACCCTCTTCGGTCAACTCTGGGCTTTGGGGCGAAGCCCGGTAACTCGGGTGCTGAATCCCGGCTACCTTGCGTTCTACATTTTTCTTTCAAAACTTAGCTTAAAAATCCTTTTGTCTTTGAAAGCTTGGTCTTAAAAACCTTTTCATAAAAGACTTAGCTTAAATTTCATAACTTTCTTTATAAAAATTTCGTAGATCTTGGCTTATATTTTCATAAAATGGGTAAGGGTCGGAAACTGCTTTTGGGACAGTTTCCGTGCTTAAAATAACGTGTTATGTCCGAAAATCAATTTTCCTAAGTTAGTTCTACAAAAATCGTGTACAGGATTTTGTTGAATCCTGCACCGTTTTCAGATTTTAGGTTGTAGTTAAAAATCTGTTCCGAGTTGGAAAAAGTTTCCTTCACGAAAGTTCTAGCCCTTGAAGAGTTCTAAAACTTTCGTGTTTTACACATTTTCTGATTCCTTACCATTTGGTGTCAGTTTTAAATCAAAACCGAGCTTAACACAAAAACTGGGTCTTCTGACCCACCTACGGTTTTTCTTGGAAAAGTAGGCCTTTGGAGCCTTATTTTGGCAAAGTGCCCGCGTTACCCCCTAGGAAACACCCTAGTCTACAACTTTTGTGTTTTACGTTTTGGCCAATTCGGCCTCTATCAGCCAACTGGGACGTTTTACCGAGGCTGTCTCCTGGGAACCCGAGAGACAGTTTCGGTTTTTAAGTTGATTGTTACGGCCTAAGACGTTGGTTCTAGCTCGACCGCCCACTGCGGGAGTTAGGTTCATGGCAGGCAGCGCGTCTAACGTTCCCTCACGGCTAACTAAGCCAACCCACGTGCTCGTGCAACCCGTCAAACCGAGCCTAAATTGCCTAGGGCTGCACGGTCTACTAGCATGCATACAACATAATTTCTAGCAACCTAACATCATAAAATCCGTGGCATACAAGCATCAATAAATCTGACCTATTGGGGACATAAAGCCCTAAATAAACCCTAGCATGCCATCTAACAAATTCAAGCACCAAACCGAGCTTAAAAATTCATGCACACACCACACAAGCCACTCGGCCACACAAGCACACACACACGGCACACACATGCACATAGGGCAGAAATTAACCTCATGCAATGGGCTTATGCCCTTACAAATTTTTGGCACAAAATACACATAAAATCAAGCTTCAAAACCGAATTAAAAACTTGAGAAAACATTTTAGGGTTTTACCTCAAAGGTGGGTGTTTCGGCCCTTGGGGTTTGGTGTTGCCGAAATAGCTCCTATGGTCCCCCCTTGGTTTCCTAGACTCGGCTGCTGCTCCTAGTGCACCAACCACTCGGCCAATGGTCCCTAGAGCTGCTCCTCACTTCCCTCGGCCACACAAGGGCTGGCTGCCCAAGCTGGAAAAAATTTTCCTGCTTCCTTGCACAAACCCGAGAGCACACTAGAGGCACCAATAAGCCTCAAAACTCTCACCCAAGCTCACTCTTGGTTAGCTAAGCTACCCGAAGGTTTTGGCCCTAAATTTTTCCCTCAAAATTTTCGGCTTTCCCTTGGTCTCCCCTGTACTCTAGCCCAAGGCAAGGGGCTGCTTTGGCTGGCCATAAAATTTTCTCTCTTCTCCCTCGGTTTCCCTAGTCTACCCGAAGCAAGAGATGAAGTTTGGCTCACAAAAATTTTCTGAACTTGGCTCCCTCTCTCTCTCGGATTTTGAGCAGAAAATTCACAAGAGTTTCTCTAGCTTTTGTGAATAAAATGAATAGGAAGAGGTTCTATTTATAGGCACTTGAAAGAACTTTGGAAAATTCAACTTTGGCCCCTAAAGTTTTGAAACTTTGGCCTTGTTTCCATGAGAGATGGGCGGCAACTAGGGGTGGAAGACAACAAGATATGAGTTGTCATGGGACATGTGTCAAACTTGGATTGGGCCACCACACCAAAGAGATAAGAACAAAAGTGTTCTAGAGAATTCTTGAACAAAACTTTGGTTTTTGACTGAAAATCTTGAAACGTCGAGTTCAAAAATTTAAATTCCAATACTGTAAATATTATTTTACAGTTTTTTGGATTTTTTAACGTGCCGTCGGAAAATCGGGTCGAAAAATATTTTTCTTGTTTTCTCAAACCCTTTCTGCCCTATGATTTCATAAAATTCGCCGGATTTTTCAATAGGGTTTCCGGAGTCTCATTTTCATTATCTGTTAATAAAAATGAGTTTCTGCGATATTTTTCGTGAAAAGCTGATCTTAAAATTCATGATTCTCAATTTCGACCATTTTGGTCAAACGTTGACTTTTCGGGTCAATGGTTGACTTTTCGGTTAAAATTTTAACTTTTCATAAAATGATCAGTTTTCACTACTTATCGTCCGAAATATCAGTTTTGAGTCTTTTTAAGCTATAAAAACCCATAATACACACATGAAAGTTCTGAACTGAACTTTTTCATAAAATTGCATAAACTGCACATGTTTAATTCTTTACAAAGAATTAGTAGCATGAAAAACCAGATATCACAAAATCAACAAATAAAAATAGGAGAATTGATACAAAATTACATGGAATTAAGCACTTATCAAGGGCCGAGGCCTAAATCGGACAATATGATAGCAAAGCGAGGCATAAATCATTACACTCTTCTTCCTTTTTCATTTTTTTTTTTTTTTTGTAAGAAGTCAGAGCATTTTATGAAAAACCAAAACGGGCCTTGGTAAAAAAACTTGATGTCAACTTTGAAAATGCCAACAACTTCAACTTTTGAAATTAGTAAATTTTTTTGGAAAGTAGCTGAAAATATTAAATTCTTTTGACAATATGAAGAATTTTATAAATAAGGTTCGAGCAAAATAAAATAATAGAAGCTTTAATGATTAAATAATTGAGTAGCACAAAATGAAATTTTAGCCATATTATGAATATCCTATGGAGATTCTAATATCATAATATCTATTATGGACAAAAACACTATTGACAAGCTTTCGTAATTTGGTACAAAATCAAAGTGTTCAGCTTTATATTTTTAATGAGTAGTCATAAAATTTAATAATATGGATAAATTGATTTGGATTAATTAATTTATCTGGAATTATTTTATTTTTGATTTTATATATCCATCAGATCCTCTTGCTAGCTCTCAAATTCCAAAAAGCCGTCACAGAATAATTTCTGCTGATCTGACATTGTGCCAAAAGTGTCCAGGATAGGACATTTGATAGCAAAATCATCTTCCCCACTCCCCCAAGTGTAAGAGCAGGCCAAAAGTTAGACCCCATCAGGGGCTGCGCCCATGTGGAGGATGATGCATTCTTTGGATTATTTTGAATAATTTTGGGGAAAAAATTTGACCGGTAAGGTATTTTAATTCTACAATTAATTATCTAGAAAGTTGAATAATTGTTATCTTGGATAAAATAATGGTTGATAATAACTTCTATTAAAGGTTGTCATCCTTGGATAAAGATCACAATTTAATTTAAATTTAAATGCAGATATGATAACATATTGGATCGGATATGATCTAGAATATGAATTTATATAAATGAATAATTATCTTCGGATATAGATAATCTTTTACTTATATTAAAGTTTATGATATAAATTACTAAAATATTTATTAGATGTTATAGATATTTAATTGAAGGAACAATTTTTGATTAATTTTATCCTTAGTCTGCTCTTTTTTTTTCTTTTTTCTTTTTCTTTTTTTCTTTTTTTCTTTTTTTTTTTTTGGTAGAGAGAAAAGAGAGAAAGTTTTAGCCTTTGTTTTCTAGCTCAAGGATTCTCAAGAAAAAGAAGGGATTTTAGAATTGAGAACGGTGAGACTGTAGATTCAAAGGACTTGACTTGCTTAAACTTGAGTACTTAATTTTGTTCACTAATTTGATAAGTAATTTTTTTTCTTGGTCTAAAACTTGCTCTAAAACGTAACCGACTTTAAAGATAAAATTGTGCAAAAAAATTAATCATGTAACTTTATGATACCATACAATACTTAGTTAATATATGTAAGAGCTGATAGGTCTTTAAATATAACACATGACCCAATCTTAGGTCTAGATAAATATCTTTAAATCTGGTTTTCTATTGAAACGATAACTAAATTTTTAGTTTTTCTCAATTTCTAAAATAAATTTTATAAATATTAATATCGTTCTTGGTGGTATCCCATCATCACTCTTCCATTTCCTCCACATCCTCCTATCCAGTCCATTAAACAAACTAATGCACCGCTTTCTTACCTGGATTAAGTACGACAAAAACAAATTTTCATGAGCTTTCACCTAAACAAGCACAAACAAAATCTCATAAAACGATTGCAAATAGTTAATCCAAGTCTTGTTATAGAATAGTTAAATTATTCTTAGTACTTGTTATGAGCCCTTTTATGCGGACCAATTGCTCTCGACCAATGTGGAGTTGGGTGTGCAACTCTCAAATTACATCAAGGTCATGTTAAATTTTTTTATGATTCGTCCTCGATTGAGTAGATGTTGGTATGATAATTAATTCATTTCGCTTTCATTAGTCTCATGTTTGCTAAATTATGACCATTTGTAAATTTAACATCACTCGAATATAACTAACAACATTTTATAAATATGTGCAATAATATGTAGGTTAATCAAATAAGTAGCATTTAGTCATTCAATCATTCAAAGACATATATCATCATTAAAACAATGTTTCATTGTATATGTAGATGATGTTTATAGCTACTTGGTATGCATGCAAGGGTTTCAAACTCCAATAATTATAATATATTTTAATTGCTCCACCATTTGGTGAATCAAACTTGTAAAGGTTTATTAGTGGCTACAATGATTACGAGACTGGATATTTTGTTTTAGTGATATTCTCACTTTTAAGTCGTATATGTTTGATTTGACTTAACTTCTCTAACTATAGTATGAAATATTAATATTTGTTCTTCTGTGTTTAGTTCTCTCTGAATTTGGTTTATTGTTGTTTTGTGTAATTGGTCATAATGTTTTGATTTGAAATATGCATATTATCGATGTATATTCAATAACTATTGAAAACAAAATAGAGAAACTACTTTGTTGATGATACATTAGAATTTATTGCCATTATTTGCCTATTAATTATAAAAATTAAAATTGATGCTACATATTTATAAATTGTTTGATTATCAAAAAATAATTGAAAACAATGAGTTTTTTTTTTTTTTTTTTTGAATCCAGGACAGCAGTTATGTGTCATGTAAGTGATTTTTAACTAAATAAAATTTTTATCATGGATTCCTCAGTAATTACACACCATTAAAGATGTCGATAACCCTCTTGACGGCATTTTTGCACGTGGTGATATCTTATTTAGATCACAATAATTTAACGGTAAGGAACAAAGAATTAACGATTTGAATAGTGACATCTAGAAAAATATCGTTAACATAGTTTCAGATTTTTCACGGCACTCCCATTCAACTATCTTTACAAAAATGTTGTTAAAATACTTCCACAACATTTTTCCAATGTCACAAAAGGCCTTTCTTGTTGTGGTGATTAATATTAATTAAATCAGTATAATTGATTTATTTTTTTAACATGAGGGTATACTTAATTATTTTCTCTTAATTTTTCTTAATTAATAATTAAAATCTGTTAGTTAATTCCTTAACTAGTTTATTAATTATTAACAAACACATTTATTTCTTAATTATTACTTTATTTAATTTATTTTATTGATTATTTACTTAATTATGAATTATTTTAATGATTATATCTTTAATTATGATTTAAATTGTTGAACTTAAAGAAGCATAATTATGTGAATTCTTGCTCATTAACTTAATTAATAATATTAATCTTTTTAACTATGATAATTAACTTTTCTTATTAACCAAATCTCACTTAGTTACTAAACTAATTTGCCCATCTGGTTTAACACTGGTCACCTCGACCTTCTGTCTTAATGGACTTTCCTTAATCTTTTGGGCTCATAAATATTTTGAAATGTGCTTGAAATTGAATTTGGACTACTTTTCCTTTAGGCTTAGACTATAGTTAGCAAGCATGTAGATGATTTAGAATTTAGGTACATTGGTGCTTATTTTACTACCTTCGGACAAATTATTTTTACCAAAACCCTAGTCCTAAAATCTTGATTAATGATATTGGGCACCTAATTTTCTAGCTCCCTATCAACTCCTTATGATGTGGCAAGTATGAATTAGTGTGTTTTCTTCTTAATTACAAACATGGGTCCCACTTTCAATAAAGCAATGCAATGCATGTTTGTCACATCATAAGGAGTTGATGAGGAGCTAATATATTAAGATGCGAGATAGCAAAACTCTAAAATCTTCCCACGTACTCTCCTAAACTGAAAAAATACAATCCTTTATGTCAAATAACTATTTTGTCATTCACTTGAAACGACACCATTCTGGTGGAAGAAAAATGAAAGAGAGAGTGAAATAGTGTGTGTGAGAGCGGCAGACTTTTGAGGGAATAGGGAGGAAAAAGGTTTTCTTCATATGTAATGTTATGTCAAGGATTTTTAGGGTTTCATTCTTCAACAAATGTAGTAGGTGACTAGGGCCATTTTTCTAAGTTGATTTTTTTTTTTTTTCAAACTTAAAATCTGAGACCTCCCCTATGCTTGTTTGTGTATGTATTTGCATGATATCTAACTTTGACTAGCCCTAACCTTTTGTTTTCTTTTGATTTATTTTATCCTACCTAGTGCATGTACCTTCCAACGTGTCATATTTACTGACATTTTATTCTTTGAGTCACATACTACATTTACGCAAATAATTACCTTGTGTGTTCTTATATTTCTCTTGTATGCAAATTTGAATTTTCTCCCACAAAAAACATAAGAAAATCTGTGCCCTCTAGTGGACTCCACTCGGAAATGTTTTCATCAATATGGATCATTGATTTCATTTCCTTTAACCTCCACCCTTGATTTTGCTTTCAAATTTCCTCAATTGATTGTCTCTTAGTCTAATCTCCATTATTGATTTAAAAACCATTGTTCCAACACTTGTGTTAGCCATAGCAAATTATAATATTTTGTCACGTAAGATTGGCACAATCAAATGTAAAATTAGATTTTAGCATAGTGTTATTTTTTACTATCAAGCGATCATATTTGCATTTAGTATTTAAACCTCACAAAGGTAGTTATAATTTATTCTTTCGACAAGAGTCCTAGAAATATGTAAGAACACATAATCAGAATGAATATTCATGAATTTCCATTCATAACTATATCAAAGAAATCATAATTTAATTGTGGCTAAAAAATGAATTTCCATCCATGATAATTTTTAATTGCTTCAACTTGCTCATGTATAGATAGGCTAAGCACACTTGAGATGATTATTAATATAATGATTCCTTTCATATTATTGTTTTTCATACCTGGTTTTTTGTCTTCTGTTTTTCAAAACAACTTTAAAGTAGTCGACGTTTTTCGAAGTCTTGATTAGATTAACTTCTTGGGAAGTATATAAATAAGTTAGGTCTTAAAGAGAGAGAAAGAGAGGGAGAGAGAGAATTATTTGATTGCAACAATATATTCTGATTTTCCAATTTAAAAATTAAAGGATATCGCTTGACAATTAGAAAGAAATAATGTGTGCTGCATTCTTGACTTTTGGAAGATGTAAAACGCTAATTCATTTTTAGAGCACGTGAAAAGTTTGATGACTTTTCAATTTTATCTAATAGAAATTTTAAAATTGAAGCTTTAAAGAAATACTAAAAAAAATATTGATACAAGTGAAAAATATTAACGAGGAGCTAAACCTGTATCAATTTCATTTTGAAACTTAAAATAATTTATAAGAAATATATAGATAGTTGTAACAAAAAACATTTGCTTCCACTTTGTCCCTAATTATTTAAAACCGTTCAAAATGTCACCTACTATACATCACTCAAACCACGTTTTTGTCCAATTTCACTTATCAATTTGACGGTTTGCTGGTGTGACATATGGTTAAATATCAAAGACTATTAATTTAATTTAAACCCCAATTTATTAAAAAAATTAATAAAAACTAATAATCCATAATTTAAAGTCAAATAAAAATTACAAACATTGAAATTAAAATTAAAAATCACACTCTCTACCTCTCTAATCAATAAAGCATAGATAGCCAAACTTTAAAGACACAAAAAATTTGAAGAGAGAGAGACCGTGGAGACCCAAACTTTAAATGAAAAAAAAAAAAAAAAAAAAAAAAAAACAAATGTTGGAAAATAAAGGGACTTGATCGTGAAGCGACTGATGCGTAGGAGGCTGAATGGCAACCAGCACCTCCTTGATCAAGTGACCTAGCTTGCCCCCTAGCCACGTTTGCCACTCGATCAGTGGTTTCAATGGTTACTCTAATAATTACCCATTGATCGTTTTCATTGTTCTAACTATGTGATGTAGATTAAATGGTTATTATGAATTGGGTAATTGGTCAAACCAATTTATGACAATCAATAAACATTGAATTTAAAAAGCTTAATAAATAAGAGTATAGTGGGTAACTTGTACTTATCCTATTGATAAAATTTTCTTAAAATATTTTTTTATTTAAATAGGACAAAAATTAAAATTCATTTCTTAATTTTTAAATCTCATTCTTGGATGTCTATTAAATTAGCCCTTGTTTGGTGAATCAGTTAGGACTCAATTTTTTGAGTTCAAATTGAACTGATGTTGTTTGGAAGGCCATTTCATTCCCAACCCATAGTTGGACCATTGCACAGTAAACCAAACTCTGTTTACTGTGCTCCCAACCCTCCCTCTTGTGTTGTCTCACAGTTTATTGTATACTGTGCACCCATCACTTACAGCTCCCCTCCACCCTCGCCCATCTGCTGCTTCATAGTGCCTCGGTTGACTATTCTCCCAATCCTCGCCCATCTGCTGCTTCATAGTTCCTTCGATTATTGTGCACCTTCCTCTTTCCCATGTGTTGCTTCAGTCGTTGATCCTCTTTCTTCGTCCAGCCTCTGTGTTTTGGTTTCGAATCGAATATATTCGATTCCCTTTGACCACCGACTCCAATTGTGTGTAGCATTTTCCCAAGAATTGAATACCTATGTAAGATCCATTCTTCAACCCTAATTGCCTCCATCTCTTCCCTTCGGTGGATTCCGGGGTGTATGAAATCAAGGGTTTTCGCTCCCCTCTATCTAACTCGGCAAGTCTGAATATCATCCCCTTGTTCTCACCCATTGGAACCAACTGCACTCTAACTCTCCCATACCTAAACCCAAGCTCCCTAATTTAGTTTCTAGGGTTTCTCTACTTTGGGTTTCTATTTGAAGAAAGCCGGGGAAGTTGTGACACCACCGGGTTTGTTCAATGGACTCTTGGATTAGGTACCGCCGGTGGCAGATGCGGCGTCAACTGGGGTCTGCGAAGCAAACTCAAAAAAGAGGGCTCATTACTCACTATTTCCGAGTTCGGAAATCATCTCCCTGAGCTGTTGCTTCTTATCTTGATCCGCCGTCATCTACTGTATACTCATCCTCTGGCTCAAACTTGGTAACCCTAGTATAACTTCTTCAATTATTACTCAAACAAATTGGATTCATTCTCATTTGTGGAAAGTGGATTTGATACCAGATTTGTCTGGATTTTTTGTTAAATCTTTTTCGATGCTGAAATCGGATTTGTGTTGACTTTTTGTTGATTTTGGATGATGAAACTGGATTCGTGTGCAGTTTATTTTAAGTTTGGATGTTGAAATCGGATTTCTGTGGAGTTTTTGTTGATTTGGGATGTTGACCCATGCTTTGTTTGTGGAGTTTTTGTCCTATTTGCATGCTCAAACCAGTTTTGTGTTAAGTTTTTGGTAATTTACATGCTCAAATAGGTTTTTGTTTGGAATTTTGGGTAAGTTTGCATGCTCAAACTAGTTTTGTGTTAAGTTTTTAGTAATTTGCATGCTCAAATAGGTTTTGTTTCGACTTTTGGATAAGTTTGCATGCTAAAACCAGTTTTGAGTTAAGTTTTTAGTAATTTGCATGATCAAACAAGTTTTATTTGGACTTTTGGGTAAGTTTGCATGCTCAAACTAGTCTTGTGTTAAGTTTTTGGTAATTTGTATGCTCAAACATGTTTTGTTTGGACCTTTGGGTAAGTTTGCGAAACAGGTTTTGTTTGGACTTTTGGGTAAGTTTGCATGCTCAAACTAGTTTTGTGTTAAGTTTTTGGTAATTTGCACGCTCAAACATGTTTTGTTTGGACTTTTGGGTAAGTATGCATGCTCAAACCAGTTGTGTGTTAAGTTTTTGGTAATTTGCATGCTCAAATTGGTTTTGTTTGGACTTTTGGGTAAGTTTGCATGCTCAAACCAGTTTTATGTTAAGTTTTTGGTAATTTGTATGCTTAAACAGGTTTTGTTTGGACTTTTGGTTAAGTTTGCTTGCTCAAACCAGTTTTGTGTTAAGTTTTTGGTAATTTGCATACTCAAACAAGTTTTGTTTGGACTTTTGGTTAAGTTTGCATGCTCAAACCTATTTAGTGTTCAAGTTTTGGTAATTTGCGTGATTAAACAGGTGTTGTTTGGACTTTGGGTAAGTCTGCATGCTTAAACCAAATTTAAGTTCAGTTTTTTGTAATTTGCATGATCAAACAGGGTTTGTTTGGACTTTTGAGTAAGTTTGCTTGCTCAAACCGGTTTTGTGTTAAGTTTTTTGTAATTTGAATGCTCAAACAGGTTTTTTGTTCACTTTTAAGTCACTTTGCATGCTCAAACCGGTTTTGTGTTAAGTTTTTTGTAATTTGCATGCTCAAACAGGTTTTGTGTTCAGTTTTAGGTCACTTTGCATGCTCAAACATTTTTTGTGTTAGGTTTTTGGTAATTTGCATGCTCAAACAAGTTTTGTGTTCACTTTTAAGTCACTTTGCATGCTCAAACCAGTTTTGTGTTCAGTTTTTGATAATTTGCATGCTCAAACGGGTTTTGTTAGGACTTTTGGGTAAGTTTGCTTGCTCAAACATGTTTAGTGTTTAGTTTTTGGTAAGTTGCTCTCGTTGTTGACCAGATCAAACAACATGTTCCAACTTTTTTCCCAGTTGTCCATTAGATCAATGGATCACTAGTTGGTGTTGATGTTGATGCTTCATGATTCAATGATTCTTCTTCTAATTTTTTTTCTTTTTTCCCCTGTTGTGTTAAATTGTCTTCGTGCCAACCATGCTGAATTTGTTTATTATTCCTCGCTTGATTTGGTAGACTTATCTGTCTTGCGACCGATACATTAGGGCACTATTTTTGTTTTCATATTTTGAACATTTTATAAGGTTTATGTTGCTGTTTATGCGCACTTTTCCCATCTGTTTGGCTATAATGTAAAAAGCCCACTAACATAGATTGTAATTTTTTCTGACTGGTGAGTCAGTAATCCGATATATATTATCAGCTACTGATATATAACCCTATGTTTGTTGTTAAGGGGCTACCTTGTAGGTTATACTTGCCATAAACTTGTTTAACCACAAACCCATAGTTTATATGCCATGATAGCTGCATTTGTCTCTGGTCTTTGACATGTTCAGATGAAATATGTCAATCAATTTATACTGAGTCAACTTCTCCTCATTCTCTTACAAGTTTAAAGTATGTTTTTTTATTTTGGTTTTCGCTTTCTTAAGGAAATGCTTTGCAAAGCATTGGGCGAGACGTACGTTTGGGATAATGTGAAGGAAAAAAAAAATTCCTTAAGGCGGTAAACATCCCTCCATACAAATTCTTGAACAATGGGCGCTCAGTTTAATTCTAAATATGGTGGAGACCTGCCTATGGATTAACATTATATATATATATAAAAAAGAAGAAAAAAAAAAAGAAAAGAGAGAGAGAGGATGAAGAAAATATATAGAGGATGGAAGGCGTTGCAAGTACAAACCAAGCTTAGATATAATCCGTCGATCGATAGAGTCATTTGCTCGGATGATGCTTGACAGAGCTTTATACAAGTAATTGCATTGTCTAATATATGGCCTGCTAATTTCATTGTTTAACCACGAAACTAGTGCATGAGGATGTTGATAAAATTTTATTTGCAAGTTCGCAAGGAGTACAACCATCTCCGTCACGAGGGCTTCGTAACAAGGAGTTGTATTACAAAGTTTTTGAAAAAAATCATGCTGCATGTGCCTCAGGGTTTGGGTCAATTATGGTGCGAGATGGCAGTACTTCATATGTTGAGCCTGAAGTTTCTATGGACAACTCAGGACCATAGCTAGTTTTAGAAGAGGAAATAACTCCGACCAACGGTAGGCGGCAAGGCAACAATAGAAGAGCAGGTGATGATACTGGTTCATCACGGTCTAGGGGCAGTTTTGGTAAGAGAAAGCAAAGAGAGGCTATGGACGAGATTACTTACTTGGCAATGCAGGAAATAGTTAGTCATTTCCGTAGTTGATCGCAATCGGGTACCAGCAAAAAACAATCAAGCCAACCAGATCACTTGCTGATGTGCATGAATATTATGAACGAGATGGGTATTCCACTTGATCAGCAGACGATTATGTGGCTCTACGTCGAGGCTTATCCACGGGTGTAGCGTACCATCCATCAGCTTCCCGATGATAATAGGCGAGGCATTATTGCCTCGTTGTTAAGTCCCAGTCGCCAAGGCCAATTGAGTTTTAAGGTCGATAAATTTTTTTATTTTCATTTTTTTTAGACATAACATTGACATTAACAAATTTATTGGATTCTATTGATTTATTTATTTCATTCCTGTTTCAATCATTCTTAAATTGTTGGTTATGCGATTTTACCGAAGGGAAAAAATATATTTATTTACGTAATGTTATGTTTTCTAACGATTGTGAAAAAAAATTATTATATCATGACTTTGAAACGATCAGTTGAACGGAGTATAATGGTATTGGGACTAATGAAACATGTTTTGGGAACAATTGATCTAGACAAGGTAAACAACCAAATTTGGCTTAGGTCACATCATTCTCAAAATGAATGAGTTTAGTTCCGCATCCGAACATGAGGAAGAGGACCGATCCTTAGAAAATGAGCTAAGCGATCATGATGGTTTTTTGCGGTGGCAGTCGTTGTTGTGGTGCCAGTAGGCGTAACAGACAAAGATATCTACAACTAATGCATAATTCAAGACTAACTGGCAGCATGCATGTGGAAGAGATAGTAAATAGACATAAATAAATTATTCAAGATTTGAACAGTATGAAATCAGATATATTCAAAGTACTAAGTCACGTATCAGGTAGTACGGAATTATTGAGGCCAACTTGTAACATAAATGTTGACGAGTAGTTGTTCATTTTTTTATCCATTTGTTCCCAAGGCGTAACGAATAGACACATTTCTTATTTGTTCCAGCATTCTAGAGAGATAACTACATGTTGGTTCTTTAAAGTGTTGACGGCAATTTGTGCTCTAAAAGACAAATTCATCAGCCCACCTGATTACAAAGAGGTTTAACCTTTAATTATAGAACATTCCTACAAATATAGGCCATGGTTTGATATATGTTATTGATGTCATCGCACCAAATGATCGAATTAATGATTCTAGAAAAATGGAAACTTCACTATTTTTGATTTAACACGTCTTGTTAATGCTAGTAGCCATAATCAACATTTTCCTTCTTCATGCAGGATTGTATTGGCACTATAAATGGAACACACGTACCATGTGTGCCATGGGAAGATAATTCTGAAACATGGATTAATCAAAAAGGTGTGAACTCGCAGAATGTATTGGCTGCATGCTCATTCGATATGAAATTTATATATATGTTGGCCGGCTACGAGGGATCTTGTTATGATGCTAGAATGTTGGAAGAGGTAATAGCATTTCATGGTTTTCCAATACCGCCACCTGGTAAGATCATCTATCACATGATATGACTATTTATAAATAATCAAGTAATTACAAAATATTGGATTTGTATTGATAATGAGATGTTTAGTTTATAGGAAAATTTTATATAGCTGATTCAGGATACACAAATAAGGATTGTTTCCTTAATCCATTTCGATGAGAGACGTATCATTTACCCAAATATCTAAAACGTAGCATCGGACTGGGCACCCGGAGGGAAGTATTTAACTACACGCACTCATCACTGCTGATTGAGCAAACTTTTGGTATATGGAAGGCCATATTTAAAATACTTAAAGGCATTAACAATTATCCCATGGACAAACAAGTAATGATTCCAATGACGTGTGCGATTGTTGATAATTTCATAAGGATGGTACAGGTTGGGGATCCTATTCTTGAAGAGTATACGGCAGATGGTGTGCCTGTAAGTGGATAAGTTGATGTTAATGCAGATTACGTGTTGGCCGACGGGGTCGATGATACAAGTCCAAGTACATGAAGGCAGCAAGATGCATCAAGGAGGGTTGCAATGAATCAGCTGAGAGATGTGTTGGCCGATGATATGTGGGAAAGATATTTAAAAAAATCCATAGTATAAATCCACTTAAAATTAAGGTTAGTTTTATCTATTTAAACCAATTTTGGGGAGAATTTCATATTTTTTAATTAGCATTTTTAGTTAACAATTACGTAATTCTTATTGTTGTATGTTATGGCTATGTAAAAAATATTGTAAAAGGTTTGATGTATATTGTTAATGTGTGTTTTTATTTTAGTTTATTTTTTTTTTTTTTTTCCATTTTTCCATTCACAACCTACAATAGTATGTTAACTTATCTTTTTATGCTTAAACTTTTTACATCCAAACACTCAATTCAAGTTAAACTTTTTAACTCAAACTTTTTACATCCAAACACTCAACTCAGATTAAACATTTCAACTCAAACTTTTTATCAAATGCTCAACTCTAACTCTTAACTTAACTTATCTTCAACTCAACTTAAAAATCTTAACTCAAACTGTATCACCAAATGTAGCCTTAATCTTCCAAAAATGCAAATCGGTGTCATAAAATTTAGCTCTGCAATAGCTCCATTGATTATAAAAATTAATTGATTTTTTTAATCTAAGTTTTATTTGTTTTAAATTGATTTTTTATTTTTCCTGTAGTTTGCTTGATTTTAAATTTACAATTTTTTTTATTAAGAAAAAGGCTTCGTAATTCAAAAAAAAAAAAAAAGATTTCTTGCCTAATGCTTCAACAAAAGAGAGATAAGGAAACGATGGAACATCAAAGTAAATAAAAATTAAATTGTGGGCACGAAAAGAAATATGAAATCATGGAGTAGGATTTATTTATTCTTTTTTGAGTAGTATTGATTTATGAAAACAATAAGGGGTGTGCAATAAAAAAATTTAATCATTTGAAAATTAAGAGGCCTATGAGTTTAGAAAGGACTTGTGGAAGGTTACAAGGACTGTGTTGATAAAACTACTCTTTTTCGATTTATTATTCAAAATGCTAAATAGCCAAATGGTGGAGATTAAAAATAAAAAGAAATATTATATCACTTCGAACATATTTTCTCTTCACCCAAAACCATTTTATCACTCAATGGATCCGTTGCGATTGAAAAGCTTTTAATTGACATAAATTCTTTGGAAGTTTCTCTATGTAAATACACATTTTTGTTTCCTAATTAAAAAAGATGTACAAACTTTCATATTGTATCGCTTTTTAATATATATTTTTTAACCGCTTAACCTCTTCTTCAACTCAAGCATATATCTATTTAGAAGCGTTTTTACACCATATATTGATTAGTTTTGTCAATTTAGTTACAATGTGAAAAAAGTGTTAACTGTGGAAATCCGGAAGTTAATGCCCAGGATCAGCTGTTATGAATGCCCAGGATTGTTGTTGTGACTAGTGGTTTAATGCCTTGATTTTAGGATTAGCTGTTGTGTCTTAATTCTAAGATTGGCTGTAATGCCCTAATTCTAGGATTAACTATTGTGTTTTAATTCTAGGATTAGCTGGTTTGTAATTATTTTTCAGAATAAAAGGGATACTGATTTGTTTCCCTATTTAGCTAGGTTTTCAGTTTTTCCTTCATTGATTTCAGGAAGAGGTTTTCTCCCTTCGTTTGTATATAAAGTCGTGTATCATTCATCAAAAAATAAGAAAAATCAGAAGATTTATTCTCAATTTCTTCATGGTATCAAACCCACCTCTGAATCTTTAAAATTTTTCCAATGACCAATTACGGAATGGTCACAGAAAAACAGACCTCCTCCATGTCTGAAGTCACCTCAAGCTCCGGTTCTCCTGCTAGCAGCAATCTCGGAGGGACAGACAGCGTTTCTCTTCAAATCACAAGTCACAAGCTAAATAGGAATAACTACCTTCAATGGTCACAATCAGTCTCGATGTACATTTGCGGAAAAGGGAAGGATGATTACCTCACCGGCGAAGTTGTTCCTCCAAAGGCCGAGAATCCCAAATACAAGACTTGGAAAATTGAAAACAACATGGTTATGTCATGGTTGGTCAATTCAATGACAAATGAAATTGGCGAAAATTTCTCATTGTATGGCATTACTCAAGAAATCTGGGAGGCAGCAAGGGAGTTTTACTCAAGCAAAGAAAATACCTCTGAGATTTTTGAGATCGAAACTCATCTTCAAGACCTTCGACAAAGAGATTCTTCAGTCACCCAATACTACAATCTTCTTACCTGTCATTGGCAGTGATTGGATGTATTTAAAGACCATCAATGAGGCTATGTAGGGGACGCTATCAAATACTGAGAAATTGTTAAGAAGAAAAGAATTCTCAAATTCTTGATGGGACTCAATAAAAATCTCGATGAGGTTCGAGGGCGCATTTTAGGTATGAAACCATTGTTGAACATTAAGGAAGTTTTTTCTGAGGTTCGCCTAAAAGAAAGTCGGAAGAAAGTGATGTTAGGAGAATTCCCATCTGTCCCTATCACTGAAAATTCGGCCCATGCTGCTCAAGGAATCCAGCACAATAGCGGTGACAACCAGCCGAAGAGAAGACCATGGTGTGATCATTGCCGAAAACCAAGTCACACACGAGACAACTGCTGGAAAATACACGGGAAGCCAGCTGATTGGAAACCATCAAGGTTTGCTCTTGCTAATTGGAAGCCATCACCTGACAAAGAAAGCCATGGAAATCATGCCTCCATGGATGAAGAGCCTTCAACAAACAACTCGAGTCCGTTCAGCAAGGATCAGCTAGAAGCTCTGCAGAGGATGTTTTCACAACAGGGTTTGGCTAGCAACACAATTGGAACCAGTAGTTTGGCATAAAAAGGTAATTACTTGAGTGCTCTTACTATAAAATCTAAGAAAACAGGTCTATGGATTGTAGACTTGGGTGCATCCGATCATATGACAGTAGATGCCTCTCTATTCCATACCTATAATCCGTGCCAAGAAAACCTCACAGTGAAAATAGTTGATGGATCTCTCTCTATAATGGTTGGAATAGGTTCTATTGCTCTTTCAAAGGACCTAATCATTATGTCTGTGCTTCATGTTCCTAATTTAGATTGTAACTTGTTATCAGTTAGCAAACTTACTTAGGAGCATAATTGTATTGCTAAATTTTCCTCGGGTTTGTGTGAATTTTAGGATTTGGATTCAGGGAGGACGATTGGCAATGCTAAGGTGTGCTCAGGGACTATTTCTTCTGAAGGTTGATGAATCTCCTAGAAGACAAACTCATAATGCAGTATGTGTTGACTCAAATAATCAGGTTTCTTTTGAAAATTCCAATGAAAAATAGTGTAATCATGTTATGGCGCTATCGTCTTGGTCATCCAAATTTCGTGTACCTTAAAAAGTTGTTTTCATCCTTGTTCAATAGTAAAAATCCAAATAATTTTGAATGTGAAGTATGTCAATTTTCAAAGCATGTTCGTAATTCTTTTCATAGTCTACCTTATAAAGCTTCTCATCCTTTTTCAATGATTCATAGTGATATACGGGGACCATCCAGAGCTAAAAATGTTACTGGCACTAAGTGGTTTGTATCCTTTGTAGATGATCATTTTAGGATCACATAGGTGTTTCTTATGAGAGAAAAGTCAGAAGTCGGTCAAATTTTCAAAAATTTTAGCACTATGATTCAAACTCAATTTCAAACAAAAATTCAAGTGTTAAAAACCAACATGTAAAAGAATATTTTGAGACAATTCTGGGGGGCTATCTTGCGAGTTCAGGGAATCGTTCATCAAAGTTCCTGTGTCGACACACCCCAACAAAATGGGATTGCAGAAAGAAAAAACAGACACCTCCTAGAAGTTGCTCGATCTCTCATGTTCACAACTCATGTTCCAAAATTTTTTTGGGACAAGTGGTCCTAGCAGCCATTTATTTAATAAATAGGATGCCTTCTTCGAGTCTTACAATACCAAACATCGAGTCAAGTTTTCTTCCACTCATTTCCCAATAACCGTATCCTTTCCACTCTACCCATGAGAAGTCTTTGGTTGTACTTGTGTTCGTCCATATACATGCCCAACATAGAGGTAAACTTGATCCAAAAGCTCACAAATGCGTATTCATTGGGTATTCCTCAAATCAAAAAGGGTATAAATGTTATTCTTTAACCATAAGAAAATTCTACAACTCTATGGATGTTTCCTTCTTCGAGACAAAACCCTATTACAAATCTGATATTCAGGGGAGAACTTTACTTAGGAATATCAGGTTTGGAATATTGATAGATTGGATTCATCCTCTCCTTCCGAGTCATCTAGTTAAAGTCCTATCTCCATCATCCCAATTGAGTCTGAGTCTTCTAAGTCTTCTGTCGTCCAACCTCATATGTCTCAGCCAGTCATTCAAACAGCTATTCCACAAACACAACCTCTAACTTCCACTGAGCTTACGTGTTTATTCTAGGAGAAACAAAACTCAAGAAGGAAAAGAAACGCAAGCACCTGATCAAAACCATGAATCTAATCTGAATCTGGAATCTCAAATTTCACCAGGTAACACTAGTCCTATTGATGATTCTGTTCCTGTTGATTTATCTGTTGATGATGGACCTATTGCCATAAGGAAAGGCAAAAGGTCATGTACTGATCATCCCATTTACAACTTTATCTCATTTGGAGGACTATCACCTTGTTACCATACCTTTGTTAGCAATCTTGACAAAGTACAGGTTCCGAGTTCAATACATGAAGCTCTTAGAGTACCAGAGTGAAAGGCTGCTGTCTAGGAAGAAATTAATGCCCTAGAGAAGAATGGGACTTAGGACTGTATCTGAGCTACCATCGGGAAAACGTCCTGTGGGATGTAAGTGGATTTTCAACGTCAAACATAATGCAGATGGCAGTGTCAACAGGTTTAAAGCACGGATTGTAGCAAAGGGGTTCACACAATCTTACGGAATTGATTATCAAGAGACTTTTGCCCCTGTAGCAAAGCTTAATACAGTCCGGGTGCTACTCTCACTTGCCTTTAACCTAGACCGGCCATTGTATCAGCTGGATGTGAAGAATGCCTTTCTCAATGGGGATTTGGAAGAAGAAGTCTACATGGAGATACCCCCTGGCATGGATACTCAAGCCACCACAAACAAGGTTTGCAAACTCAAAAAATCTCTATATGGGCTTAAGCAGTCACCAAGAGCATGGTTTGACAGATTCACTAGAGCGATCAAGAAAATTGGATCTATCCAGTGTCAAGCAAATCACACGATGTTTGTCAAGCACACATCCACTAGGAAAAGGGCAATCCTTATTGTGTATGTCGACAACATCATTCTAATAGGGGACCATGATGAAGAGATACTTCAACAGAAACGCTTCCTAGCCATGGAATTTAAGATTAAAGATCTGGGCAATCTCAAATACTTTCTTGGTATGGAGGTAGAAAGGTCGAAAAAGGGAATTGTGGTGTCTCAGTGGAAGTACGTGTTAGATCTATTGAAGGAAACATGTATGGTGCAAGCCAACAGACACTCCCATGGACTCTAATTTGAAACTTGGAAATGACAACAATAGTGGACCAGTTGACAAAGGGAGGTATCAAAGACTGGTTGGAAAACTCATTTACTTGTCATATACCAGGCCTGACATTAGTTTTGCAGTGAGTATGGTAAGTTAATTCATGAACAATCCATTGGAAGAGCACGTGGAGGCAATTTATAGAATCTTGAGATATCTGAAGATGCACCAGGTCAAGGATTGTTCTTCAAGAAGATGGAGAAAAGGGGGATTGAGATATTCACTGATGCAGACTGCGCTGGATCTATGATGGACAGACGATCAACTTCAGGATATTGCACATATGTTTGGGGTAATCTAGTTACTTGGAGAAGTAAGAAGCAATCAGTTGTGTCTCGAAGCAGTGCGGAAGCAGAATTTAGGGCACTATCACTCGGTATCTGTGAAGCAATATGGCTAAAACGGGTACTCTGTGAGCTACATACTCCAGTTGAAGGCTCCATGAAGGTGTTTTGTGATAACCAGTCCACGATCAGCATAGCAAAGAATCCAATGCATCATAATAGGACCAAGCATGTAGAGATTGACAGACACTTTGTCAAGGAAAAGATAGAGGCAGACATCATATCACTCTAATATATCCCAACAAATCAACGAATTACAGATATCCTAACTAAGGTCGTGCCCAAGAAGATATTTAAAGATCTCAACTCCAAGCTAGGTTTACTCAACATTTACAACCCAGCTTGAGGGGGAGTGTAGGAAATCCAGAAGTTAATGCCCAGGATCAACTGCTCTGAATGCCCAGGATTGCTATTGTGACCAGTGGTTTAATGCCCTGAATTCTGGGATTAGCTGTTGTGTCTTAATTCTAGGATTGGCTGTAATGCCCTGATTCTAGGATTAGCTTGTTGTGTCTTAATTCTAGGATTAGCTGGTTTGTAATTATTTTTCAAAATAAAAGGGATACTGATTTGTTTCCCTAATTAGCTAGGTTTTCAGTTTTTCCTTCCTTGATTTCAGGGAGAGGTTTTCTCCCTTCCTCTGTATATAAAGCCGTGTACCATTCATCAAAAATAAGAAAAATCAGAAGATTTATTCTCAATTTCTTCACGGCCCCCGCCCTTTTTTTAAGAAAACTTTAGCAGGTTGTTTTACATTGAATTAAAAAAAAAAGTGTCAAGTAAACTTGTTGTAAATAATTTTTAGTTTATTAATATTTAAGATTAATATGTTACTTAACTTGCTATAGCAAGTCATGTAAAATGCCACATCATCAATTATAATTAAATCATACACTTCTTTTTATAGTTTTTTCTGTAACCACCAATGGTAATAAGTTAAAAATATAGCAGTTAACGTAAATAATTAAAGTAAATAACAAGTTTTTAAAATATTTAAAATAAATTAGTGGGTAAATTGCTAGATTGGCTCATGAATTTTTAACTTTATGCAACTTTGGTCCTTCAACTTTTTTTCATAACTAGTATGCTCATAAACTATTAAAATGTTGCTACAATAGTTCTTTATGTTAATTTATTGACGAAATCTGTTAATAAATATAATTTTTTAACCAAATAATTTTACGGATTCAGTTTAAAAATTAATAGAAATGAATGTTGTAACAATTTTCTAATAGTTTAGGAGCATTCACTACTCTTTTTTTTTTTTTTTTTGGTAGCTGGAAATGCCATAAACTATTAAAAACATTATCACAGTAGTCTTCTCTGTTAATATTTAGATGGAATCCGTAGTTAGAACCACTTTTTGATCAAATCAATAACAGATCAGTTCAAAAATTGATGAAAATGACTATTCTAATAAAATTTTAAAAATTTAGGGTATTCCAGCTACGAAAAAAAAAAAGTTTAAGGACCAAAGTTGCACAAGATTAAAAGTTTTGAGACTAAATTTACAATTTACACTATTATTTATGCAAGTTGCTTAATCCGTTGCTTAGGTAAATAGCAAATTTAATAGGTAAGTAATTTATTCAGCATAGTAAATTTCCTATATACTTTGTAAATGAGATATTTGCCTAATAATTAATTTTTCTATTTACTACTATTTACTTCAAATATTTAAAAAAAAAAACATGCTATTTATTTTAATTATTTACTGAAAAAACCTGCTATCTTATACAATTTCTAATTATGTTTCTGGCAAGTTCTATTTTGTGAGTTTGGACTAGGGTTAATTTAATTCGTTAAGAGTCTATATATAGATCTCTTTTATTTTGGGTTATGTGTGTTTAATAAGAGAAAACAAACAATTTCTCCACAATTTGAGAAAAGCAAGCAAAGGATATAAAGGTATTTGGGTAGAGAGACATTGAGAGAGTTTGATGAGTATATAATTCCAAAATTGTTAATGAATTATTTTCGCACTATCCACCGTACTGTAAACATACGAAATTTTACTCAACAATATAAATCTTTAACTTCTCTGAGTTTCTATTGATTTTTATTTAAGTTTATTTTTCTTCTGTACTTTGGGTATAGAGGCCTGTTTTCCAACATTATTAGATTAAGAATATCTAACACATGCAAATTCTAGTCCAAAAAAAAAAAAAAAAAACCTGCATCCCTTACAAATTTCTTACTTTTAAATTTTATTAATGAAAGAAAAAATATAAATGATGGCTTGGAATGGAAAATTCCCAAAGCTGAAAGCTTATTTAAAATAAATAAATAAATAAATAAATAAAAGGAACTAGACAACCAAAAGCCCCTTAGATCGGAAATGATCCACAAGATCTACTAATAAAGGAGGCTTCACAGTAAAAGAGAAAACTCAATTAAGGAAAAAGAGTACGTGATCTGGAGCAAAACCGTCCAAAACTAGTAGATCTTAATTCACTTTATTGTTCGTGCAGACAATCTGAAAATGCATGTCCGAAACACATCCGATACCGTGTACGATCCACTTTTTTGTATTTTCTGCACAAAGTCTTCGCCTCCTTTAGGCAGCTTGTTATTTTTGCTACAGGAATTTTCATCGGAGGAGGATGAGAATCTACAAGCGGAGCGAAAGGGGGGATTAAGTCTCACATTATATATATTACTAAAGGGATGTCATTGACCATCCTTGACTGAAGTTTTCCTTTTTTTTTTCCCTCCCTCCGAAATACTTATTTTACTTTCTTATTGTTGGTTGGATAGTTTTGCCCTACTAAAGGGATGTCATTGACCATCCTTGACTGAAATTTTCCCTTTTTTTCCCCCTCCCTCCGAAATACTTATTTTACTTTCTTGTTGTTGGTTGGACGGTTTTGCCCCTCGAAATTTGCCTGCAGATTGTGTGTGTATAGTGTGTAGACTTTTTAACCCCTCAAACCCTAACTTTTCAGCTTCCTTTTTCTCTCTCTGCTGCCGCTTCACCTCTCTCTCTCTCTCTTTTTGAAATCCTCATTTTTTTTTGGCTTTTCTTTCTCTCCCTTTCGTTGTCTTTCTCTCTCCTCTCTTTTTCACCTTCCTCTTTCTCTCTCTGCTTCCGTTTGCTCTCTCTCTCTCTCTTTTTGAAATGGTCATTTTTTTTTTGGCTTCCCTTTCTCTCTCTTTTCCTCTGCTGCTGTTTCACCTCTCTCTTTTTTTTTTTTTGAAATGCTCACTTCTCTTTGCTTTTCTCTCTCTCTCTCTCTCGCTGCCTTTCTCTCTCATCTTCGGCTCTTCTTCTTCTCTCAAACCCTAAGTTATCATTTTCCTCTCTTTTTCTGCCGCCCCATCGCCTCTATCTCTCTTTTTTTTTTTTTGGGTTTTATTTTTGTTTCGTTTTTTGGGTTTTATTATATTATATAGATGATTCACACATTATATTATATTATATATATACTAAAGGGATGTAATTTACTGTTTATGCACAGTAAAATTACATTTTCACCCCTTAAATTTCTTTCTGCTGTTCTTTAACTCCATGGGGTCCCACCCTGTCCGAGTATCCTCCTCTAGCATAAGCCACGAAACCCATTTGTGCAGCTCATAATCCCACGTGGCAATACATGTTTAACTCTTTTTTTTTTTTTTTTAATTTTCATCTTTTTTAAGCTGGTTTCTCTTTCTGTTTAGTAAATAAAATTTAAATATTGAAATATTATATATAAAGTGAAAAAAAATATATGAATTGAAATTTAAACAATTTATTATATAAAATATAAGTTCACTAAATACATTTCATAAACTATATAATTCATAATGTAATACTTAAAAAATAAAAATTAAATAAAAATGATCATAAAATAAAAAAGGAAAAAATTTCTCTACTTATGAATAATTTATTGTTAAAAATCATATATTATTATAAATATATTCCATTTAATTAAAAATCATTTCTTAATAATTTATTTATTTAAATATATTATCTTAATAATTATAGACGGATTATAATTATATTATTTATCTTAACTAACTACTTTGTTGTATAATATTCATTTATTTTCTTTTATTTTTTTCTCTATATTGTTGTGCGTAGCACAGGTATTAGACTCTTGTATGTCTAGAAGAATCATACATGAGACGATCATCACCACAACGATTCCTCTCGTGATATTACTGTCACCCTTTGCCAATTTTCTTCGTCTTCGTCTTCGACTTCTTCTTCTTCTTTTTTTTTTTTTGTCGTTTGTTGAATGGAACTCAAAAGTAGATGACAATTCATGGGCCAGACTTTTTCGTATCCATAAATGTATATTGAGAATTTACGTAGAATATCCATGTCAATTTGTTTTTCTTTTGACGTTATAATAATTCAAAAAACACCTTTAATTTCTTACTGAAGAGTGTTGACTTATCATGTCTGTTAACAAGTACTACACGATTCATGAGTCATTGTAAACGGCATCAATGACAATTGACATGCACGTTAACCGACTTTTTGTCTATGTAAATAGTCAAAAGCTTCTGATCGTAGATTGGAGCCAACAGATTAATATGTATATATATATATTTAGTAGGGGTTATTTTAAAATTTTATTAACGTCATGATTTTCGCTGAACTTTCTTCTCACTTAAAAAATTTATTAACTTTTGTTGTTTGGTTGTTTGTTGAATGGAACTCAAAAGTAGATGACAATTTATAGGCCAATTAAGACATGCACGTTAACCGACTTTTTGTATATGTTAAACAGTCAAAAGCATATGAATCTTAGCTAGGAGCCAATAAATTAATATATCTTTTTTGTAATAGGGGTTATTTTAAGAATTAATTAACGTCATGAATTGTCGCTTAACTCTCTTCTCACTTGATAAATAATGCAGCTGTTGAAAATTGGACTAATACATTTGGTCCTAGAACAAAACAACCTTTAAAATTACAGTAAATTGGTCTTTTTTTAAAAACAAAATATACCCTACAAGTTATGAAACAAGGAGTGAGAAAAGTAGGCAAAGAGGTGACAGTATCAACTCCCTCTTAATTGAATTACCACTGTCATAATCATTATCATTGCCATTGCTTTTGTTGTAATTGTTGCTATTTTTTGATAGACTGTTGCTATTGTCGTTCTTACTAGTAGTATAAAAGTTACTCGGCTTTTGAAATTGAAGTTTCACCGAGCGAAGTCATGGACTAACGAAAAAACATAACACCAAGAAAATTTTATATAAATTTATTAAGATACCCTTTTTGTGCACTTTTAGTTGTTACGGATTTTCAGGACTTGCGTGGCTGGCATGAGACTCTCGCTGAGCAATCTTATATAAGATGAACCTGACTCAGTCAGCTTCAAGGGCTGCAATCTCATATCTGACCTCCTCCATATGCTCGTTAATAGCGGTGACAGAATCCTGGACTCCTCTAATGGCCTCCTTGAGGGCATTGTCATAGTTGGCATCTGCTTCTGCCTCTTCAGTTCCTGCAGCTTCAGTTATCTCACGAACATGCACACACTCGTGCTCCATTGGTTTTTCAAATTGCAATTTGTATGGCTCACCAATCGTTCAGATGGCTGTCCAGCCTTCTTAAGTACCTGTATTGTAGCTGTCTTCGGAAAGATCGAAATGTGAAGTTAGCAAGAACTATGAGCTTCGACATAGATATGTGATTATTATTACAAGTCCAAATATTTGTTTAACAACAAAAAAACTACATTTATCGGCATGAAAAAATGCTCTGCAGCAGCAATAGAATCTATTGTCTCACTTTCAAGTTTAAATCACCACCATTTTTTATTCGTAATAAGAAATGATGGTTGTATTAAAAATAATGAAATACAGAAGAACAAAACAGAAGGGCAAAATCAAATAGCTGTTAAGACAACTCTAGACCTTTGTATATTTAAGCAGTAAAATACTCCAAAGGTTGGTTATGCAGGCATATGAATAAGCAAGATTATCACTAGGAAATTCTGATTAGGCAAAAACTATATTCAAAATTTTCCCTTTTTATCTGGAATCACATTTTATACACTTCATACTTCCACGTCGTGAAAGTTTGCAAGTTAACTCCGTTCACAAGTTGCTTTAGCCTTCAAAAAGTTAAACCAACTCCCGGTGACCTAATCCCCCTTCATTAAACTATTAACTGATCAAGCTTCTTCAGGTACCTGAGGGATAGGCTAGGTTCATTTCAACTCTAACATAAGAGGGCTTGACCATTTATTTAGCAAGTTCGGAAGCTGACCCATCAACAGGCTTTTCTGTGAAAACTAAAAGAATATGTTCAGCTTCTAAAAATTCCATCTTGTGTACTTAAACCCGTTTGCCAAACAATAGCAGATATGGCGTAATGTTCTTTGTGCTTTTCAGCATTAACATTCTAATATTTCTTCCCATTGTGGCTTTTGTAGTTATTTAGTTAGTGTCATTTAAGGTATCTCATCCAGCTGTGTAAGTTTTCAAGCGTACAGCTCTTTAACCTTTGTCGATAAAATAAGGTACACGGGAACAAAAACAACATTTAAGACCAACATTCAACATGTAATACTCCATCACCCATTACGAACTACCTACATTGTGCCAAGTAACTAGGGAACACCAGCAAAAAAAAAAAAAAAAAAAAAAAAGGAGATAAATCTTGCAGCTATCCAGGGAAATAAAGGCTAATATCAAGGTCAAAACACAGTGTGATGCTAATACTTAAGTAGTAGCATCGTGTTGCGTCCGTAGAACCTAATTACTGTTCTCTTCGATTTTGGTAATAGAGGTCAGAGCAAAAACACGAAGTCTGAAACGTGTGAGGTGTGTGATTCTCTTGCAACCTTATTATTCTCGATGATAGTGAAATTATACGGCGGCTAAAAGCGGACGCAACTCTCGTGGCGAGGGCAAGCAAGGACAAATCATATATGCTTTCATGTCTTTTTCATTTTATTCATCGGATTTTAATCCATAACAAATACGCCTAAATCAAACTTCCTGTTTCATTGTTCAGAAGAACATTCACATTGAAAAACACTACAACACTTCTACAAAGAATGAAATTGAAAAAAAATAAAAGGACATGTGTCTCGTACCAGATGTAATTTCTGCTTTTCCTGGTTTTGAACAGCTCTCAAAAGTTCAGCTAAATCGCTTCGACAGTAATCGGGATTCAGAAACAGGGATTCCATTTCAAGGACCTGAATTCACAAACAGAAATCCTCCTAAATTTTGGTATCCAAAAAAAAAAAAAACATCAAAAAAATTTTTGGAAGCAATTAGAAACCAACTTGTTTCGAACAATCATTGAACTCCACCGTTATCTCGCCGCAGAGTTGCTGATACGTCGATTCCCCTCCCGAGACCATATATTCCTCAAATCCCCTGAATTAAAGTAGTCCTTTTTTATAGAGAAACTTGACGAAATTTATCCTTACTTGGGGGTAAATTGTGAACCCTAGTTTCGAATTGCAATTGAGAAAAAAGCAGAAACCTTTTGAGCTTGGAATAAGCTTGGGCACGGCGTTGCTGAATCGAAAGGAAGCGACGAAGCAAAGGCACGACTTTTGAGGAATCGCGGGAGTTTCCATTACCGCTTTCTTCTTCCATCTCTGCAACTGAAGAAGACTCCTTTATTGTTAACTTCTCCCAAAATCTTCCATTTTTCCTCTGCTTTTTTGCTTTACCGATTTCAGTTTGAGGAGGAGAAACGGCACGTTTCTTTTAGGAAAAATTGCACGAATTCGCACAAATTATAAGCCGTCTGTCCTACTCCCATGTTACTATCATTTATGTAAAAATTTTCCTGGTTTCGTTAATATTTTCGGCAATATTTTATTAAATATCCTTTATTATTTTTGTTTATATCGAAATTACCCCCAATCTATAATAATTGTATCAAAATAAGCTCAATAGGCAGTGCCCTCTTTGTGCTAAGTGAATTTTGACACAAATAGTATATATCAACAGCATTTTAGTATAAATGTAAAATCCGGAGACATTTTGACAAATAATCGACGGAAGCATTAACGAAACAAACATAGGGGAAGTTTTGATACAAATGTGATAAATTACAAGAACAACATGGATATCTTACTGTGCATACGATATGTTGACACTAATAGCATAATTCGAGAGAACTTATTGTAGAAATTCAAGAATCAATCTTGGAATAAGAGAAAAGTAGAATTTTTTTTATTCTAATCAATAAATTAAAAAAATATATATCGAAAGAAGTTTATATAAGTTAACTAGAAAATATAAAAAACTAATCAAACCTTAATTATTAAAAAAAAGAAAACCTAATAATAACATGAAATAAATAATAAAATAATTATAAAACTATATAATCTAACATCACCTCTCAAACTCATGATATTGTTGCAAGTAGCATTGAGAGTTTGCCAAATAAGAAATGGAAACGCAAAGCGGAAAGTGCCTTAGTAAACGTGTCAGCAATCTGTGTGGAAGAAGAAATGAAAGGCATCCAACGGTGCCAACTTAATAGTGACGTTAAGTGGCATGACAATCAATTTAAATATGTTTGGTCTGCTCATGGAACACTGAATTGTGGGTACTCTGAATAGCACTCTGACTATCATAATAAAAGGGAGTAGTCGATGAAAAAAAACACTTATATCCGCAAGCAACTGACGTAACCAAACTATCTCATAAGTAGTAGAAGCCATGGCATAATATTTTGTTTTGGTGGATGATCGATAAATAACGTCTTGCTTTTTACTCTTCCAAGAAACAAGAGAGTCGTCCAAAACGATACAGAAGCCAATGGTGGATTTGCGATCTTCCGGATTACTAGTCCAATCAGTATTAGAGTAAACATGTAGCTTTAAAGATGAAGTAGATGGAAGTAAAAGATTCTAAAATTGAGTGCCTCGAACATATCTCAAAATGTAAAGATCTACAGCCCAATGAACTGTAGTAGGTATAGTGACAAACTGGCCAACTATATGAACTGCATGTGCAATATCTAGTTGAGTGATAGTAAGATAAACCAAGTTGCCGATAATAGTGCGGTATAAACTAGGATCCGACAAAGGAGAACTATCAGAAGAAGAGTATTGAGCATTAATCTCAAGAGGTGTATCAACAGTCTTATTATCAGCAAGACATGCATGCTTAAATATATTAGTTATACACTTTGATTAGGAGAGAAGATTACCTTTCGGAGAAAAGGCAATCTCAATTCTCAAAAAATAACATAGTAAGCCCAAATGTTTCATGGCAAAACATCCATAAAAGGCATTTTCAACATCCATCTGAGATATATGCCATTGACAAACAGAGACAACTGCAATGAGTGTGAATAGTAGTATTTGTGCAATTGGGGTGAAAGTTTCCTCATAATCAATACCATACTCTTGAGAGTAACCTTTAGCAACAAGTCAAGTTTTGTATCTTTCAATAGAACCATCAAACTTGGTTTTGATTTTACAGACCTAACCAGAACCAATTGCTTGTTTACCTGGTGGTAAAGGTACCAAGTCCCATGTATGTGTCTGATGCAAAGTAGTGTGTTCCTCAACCATAGCATCTTACCAAAATGGATCACAAACAATCTCTCTGCGGGACAATTGCTTAGAAAGATGATGAATAGAAGCTAACAAGGAAGTGAAGGAGCTAAAATAACAAGACTAAGTAAAATCTGGTAGCTTTGTAGACTTACGAGAATGCATAGAATGATGAAGAGGAGTAGGAGGATCTGCAGTCTTAAGAGGTGATTGGGTAGCCATAGGAGGAGAGGGACTAATGGTAGTATCAGGAGCCAGAGTACCAGAATCTATTAAGCTACAAGTGAGAACTCTGTAAGAAACATTATCTGAAACTAGAGAAGGTGCTTGTGAAATAGTTTGTGGGACTGTGTTAGTGTCAAGAATGAAAGGATCAATATGTATAAGATCAGACTTGGTCGCATTATGAGAACTAGCAAAATAGAAATGAATGAGATATGTTCAAAAAATATAACATGACCAGAGACATATAATTTTTGATTAACTAAACAAAAAGCACGATATCCTTTTTAACCTGCACTATAACCCAAAAAGATGCATATAACTGACGGCAATGATAATTTACTATGCTCGACGACAATTTACTACGCTCGACATGAGGACAAAGGACAAAATAGGTGGAACCAAAAAACACACAAGGAAGAATAATCAGGAGCATATCCGTACAACTTTTCAAATGGTGAAAGACTTTAATTGTGGGAGGTTGGAATCCTATTAATTAAATGCGTAGCAGTAAGAATTGCTTCTCTCCAAAATTCACTAGGAACATTGGTAGACAGCAAAAGAGAATAAGCAATTTCAATAAGATGCTTATGATTCCTTTCGGCAACACCATTTTGTTCTGGAATATTTGTACAAGAAGTTTAGTGAACTGTTCCATCGAAAGCAAATAAATTAGAAAAATTATTAAAAGTTTATTCTCTCAAATCACAATGAAAACACTTTATGAAAGTCGAATGTTAAGTTTTTACAAGAGCTCGGAAAGTATTGAAAATAGTTAGAAAATCAGAACGACACTTCATAAGTTAAACTCAACAATGTCAAGTATAATCATTAATAAATGAAACATAATATCGCGACCCCCCCTTTTTTGAGCATAGGAGAAGGTCCCCACACATCAGAATGAACGAAATCAAATGGTGTAAGAGAAAAAGAAAGACTTTTACAAAAAGGTAAAGCAAAAAATTTTTGCTAGTTTATAAGCACTACAATCATAAATATTATGAGTTATTAAATTGTCTAATGCTCCTGTAGAAGCTAAGAACTATAACAAGACGTTGAAATATAACCAAGATAAGAATGCCATAAATAAAAATCAAAAGATGAATGACTCAGATGAAAGGATGACAAGTCCATACTAGAAGTTGCAACTTCTGGGTGAAAAAGTTTTTAAAAAAAATGAAGGACTAAAAGAAGAAAAACTGATTTAAAAGGGACTAAAATGACAAAAACAAAAAAAGGATGAAAAACAAAAAAAGAAAAAAGAAAAAGAAAAAAAAAAGAAGGACAAAAAAGAAAAAAGAAAAACTGTTTTCATCCGAAACGAATCATTTAGGACGAAAACAGTAAAACTTTTTAACATTTCTATAAAATGTATAGATTAATATGGTTTTGTGCCTGTGAAACAATTTTTACTTTAATTTTAGTTTTCAAATTTCTAATGGGAAGATAATGTTTTTGTATTACCAAATAAAACATGTTATGTTTATTTGTAAAATATTCTAGTAAGAAATACATATTCAAAGAATTATATTGAACATTATTAGTTTTATAATAGTCTACTAAATTACAAAAAGAAATTAAACTAAGACATTGATTTAACTGGATTTGATTTAAGGTTCAAATACAGTTTCTTCATACAATTTGCTTTGTTTTTCGTTCATGTCACCGTAATGTTTTGATAAATCCCAATAAAAGAATACAAGATTTTTAAAACAACATAATTACTAAATAGTTGAAGCAGCAAAATAAATTTTAAAAAAATATTAGTTGAATTAATTCATAAAATGGCAAAATCCTTACACATATAAAAGAGGCAACGTTGCTCTCTTTTAATTACAACAAATGTCAACATATGGTTTTTTCAGTCGTCCCTTATTTTTTTTTTCCCCTTTTCCTATTATCTTTATTTTATTTTTATTTTATCCCACATATATAAAAGGCTCAATGTATGCTTCTTGTATCCTTATTCTTATGCTTGCATCCTTATCCTTACATGTATAAAAGAGGCAATGTTGCTTTCTTTTAATTACATCAAGTGTCAACACATGGTTTTTTTTTTTTTTTTTTTTCCTTCCTTAATTTTTTTTTCTTCCCTTTTTCTATTATCTTTATTTTATTTTATCGCACATCCCACGTATATAAAAAGCTCAATGCATGCTTCTTGTATGACTTACACGTGTCCGGAAGTTCTGTCCTAATTAAAAGAATCTTTTTTTCAGATGAGTCTACATGGTTCGATCAGTTATAAACTCCCATTTTTTTCCCCCTTTTTTGCTTTGGTAATCAATGTCCATTTTTACAGGGGAGGGTTGTGGTAGAGACTCATTGAGAGTCTCTACCATAGAGTCTTTTTTAAACTATTCACACGGAATCTGATGGTGCACATTTGAGAGTGCACGTGATGATTCCGTGCGCACGCCCACATTGTAATAAAGCAAGAGGGAAAAAAAAAAAAAAAAGGACGAAGAAGATGGTCCCCTGTGTGTACGTGGGAGAGAGCAGGTGAAGATGGTAATGTTGGCGCGAGGTGAAGAGAAAGGGCAGAAAAATGAAAATGGAGAAGCCAAAGGGTCAGGGGGAAGAAGACGGTTAAAAAAAAAAAAAAAAAAGACAGAAAGAAAGGATTTGGAGGTGAAGTAGAGCGAAGATTTGGCTGCTTCCGATTTCAGTCGGATTGTGGTTGAAATCCTGAGGAAGATCGGCGGAAAAAGAAAAAAAAAAAAAAAGGACTTTCGGAGTTGTCAGAGGACGAACTGGCGGAGAGTGTTGAATTCCGTACAGGCCTTGGCCGCCCACAGCCTCCTATTTTGCTTCACGGTTTTGCTCGTTCTCAAGCTTGATCATGCCGTCTCCTACTCTTGGTGGTACGCTCTCTCTCTCTCTCTCTCTCTCTCTCTCTCCGTATATTCTTTTCGTGCATGTTCTAATTTCGGATTTGATTAGGTTCTTGTTGTAATTCTGTTTCGTGTTTGATGCGATTTCGGTTTCTTTTTTTAAAGGTTTCTGTTATTGTTCACTGTGTCGGCAAGGAAAGTATCAAGGCTGAATTCATAGAAAAATAACAGAAATATGATGATTATTATTATCTTTTTTGGTGTGTTTTGCTTTCGGACTTTTGAGAAATTAAAGGAAATGGGGGTTTTAAGAGGAATTACAGTCTTAATTTTGTTGTTAGACGATTATGGAACTGTTCTTTATGGTGAAACTGTGTCTTTCTATAAGGAGAATGGTTATCTGGCTCATCATGGCTTGTTTCCTGCTAAAATGGTTAAGTTTCTGTTAGATACCAAATGTCCCACATGGGAAAATTATAAGATAGGTGCCGGGTTTATTAGCCCATTGGTCACCTAGATGGTATTACGAAATAAGCAACAAAAATAGGCAACAAAGAAAGCGGAAAAAAAAAAAAAAAAAAGAACATACAAATTTATGTGGAAAATCCTAGACTGGAAAAAAACCAGGACAAAAGTGCATAAATGAAACCCTAAAATTACATCAAATATGTACCCAAAAAACTGTACAAAAGTTTGTTAATAAATGGAAACAGAACAATAAAGAAGTGCAACCACAATGGTGTATTGAGTTCGAGGTAGCACATAATCTAACAAGTCAATTAGTTAACTAATAATGCTTTCAGTTAATTCTTCGGTGATGGGTTTCTAAAACAATCTAAGAAAACAGTACATATGCTGTGTTGGAACTCAAGTTTTTGCCTTATTATCTCTCAATTGGATTAGTTATATCTCTATTGTATTAGTTATCTCCTAATCAAATTTGTGAACTTCTCATTTGGCAAGAACTTTAATGACTGAGAAAACATATTGATAACTGTGTGAAGCATATTTTTAGGTTGAAATAGGCATGTTAAGATAGTGTAATAAACCTTCAGGTCTAATGGAATCTAAGGCCTGAAATCGTGAAAAAATGTTTGTTTCTATACATATCTACTATTTTGTCATAGCTCACTTTTCTCTGTGTATAATTCTTTATTTCAAGAGAACAAAATATTCACAAATGCACGTGTTTTTTCCTCGAATCTAAGTTTCTCTTTAGGGGGTGTGTTTCTGAATGCATTACCTTCAACATGCAGGATAATTTTCTTTTCAATCTGGGTATTCCATGCAGTTGTCGCACGTGGACGATTCTCATTGCCTGCTCCATCAATTCCTCATAGTTTCATGTAATACTTTTGTTAAGTTCCTATTGAAGATTTTCACTTGAATTATTGTCTATTTATAGCTTATGTGGATGATGTTACGTTGTCATCAAGGACGTGAATGTTAGCAATAACTTATTTTTCTTGACAGTGGGCACCATGTCATGCTGTTGTAGCGACACCATTGCTAATTGCATTTGAATTGCTCCTTTGTATATATCTAGAGAGCATTAATGGTAAGATCTAATTCTGTATTGTTTTCCATCAGAGCCGGGGATGGACAATAATTCTTCAGAGCTTTTATTTATTCCCAATTATTAGTTTCCTATTCGTATGTATGAAATTTGCAGCTATATAGTAAAAGTAGAACTGAACCCTTTAAGCATGTATTGTGGTTGACTTAGTGTGTCTTTGGCAGAGCTTCTTATAAGCTGTTTTAATGCATTTAAGTGAACAATTGTGTTGTACCAGTCTGGATTAAAGATGCATTTGTTATCATTCGAAGGATTTTCGTGTAATATTGTGTTTGCAAGTCTTCAGACTTCAATTTTCAATTTTATTTTTTCCCTTGCAGCTCATGATTCTACAGCTGTAAATTTGAAGATCGACTTTCTTCTCTTACTGGCCTTTGAAACAATTATTCTATCAGAAATTTCAGGTAATCTGTTAGGTTTAAAACTTTTTTTTTTTTAATTTTTTTTTTTAGATGGAGAAGCAAAAGGGATAGGGGGATTTAGACGGTTGAACAAAAAAAAAAAAAAAGGTCAGGAAAGGATTTGGAGGTGAAGTAGAGAGAAGATTTGGCTGCTTCCGATTTCAGTCGGATTGTGGTCGAAATCCGGAGGGACAGCGAGGTACTGCGTCCGCAGAAGGTTCAAAATTTTTCCGACTTCGAACGATCAGGTTCTCCGTTTTCTCTGTCCTCTTTGCTACTAGTATCTGTCATCTTTGTTTCTAGTTGCACACCAAGATTGGGAACCCCGTTGTTAGAGGTCTTCTTTCATCTGATAGTAGTAATTAAATTAATGATGGGCGTGATTTATTGTTGAATAAAAATTTTTGATGATGTAGTTTCATAGTGAAGTGGAGAATCAGATTTGATAGTGGAAATAGGATCATCGTCGTTAGTTTATTTGTGAAGGGGCTCTCTTTGGGTTGCCATGGGGACTTGTGAATTCTCATACCGTTGAAGGAAAAATTCCTTTGAATGGTGGTATCTTTATGGTGCGAAATCAACAGGTGAAGACTTGGTTTATGATGTTATAAGTACTTTGACTGGTGGTTGTCTCTTATTAAATATATTTTTTTTTTTGGGTCTCAGGTTTTTCAAACATTGCTGTAATATATTTCATTGCTAAATAAATCTTTGTGGTTTTTATTATATATGATAATAATTTAATGACGATTATAATTGTGTCAAACTTTTAGAAAATATATTTATACAGTTTAGAGAGGAAGAATAAGTAAACGTTTGAGATGGAAATTCAGGATTTGTTATCCGCTTAAAAAGGAAAAATCAATATTACCATCCAATATAAAAAGGACTAGTCTGGCAATTCGTCAGCTCACAGTCTGGCAATATTGTGCTGGTAGATTGAGCATTAACTCTAATTATATGCTTAAATGATGGGTTGTCTTTTGTTTTCTAGTTATACGAACATTTATGATTTGGTAATGCAAGAAAGTTATTTGATAAAATGTCTGACATTTATACTGGGGAAAAAAATTTCGTCCTTTCCCTTCTGGCTGGGGCAAATACAGCCTCTTCTTGTCATCCATAAACTTTAAACTTTATTTTGATTATGAGGGGATGAAGTTTACAATGTTATAATTTATGCTATCATACTTTGGAAAAAAAAAAATAGCCACTATCAAATTTCCACATAAAAAGGAATTAGGAGAATTTGGAATGCCGGACTACTATTGTCGGGAATTTTTTAGTTAACAGTAGGACAGCAAACTTCTTCTTTGTATCAGACATGCCAAATGAAAACTTAAGGACATGACAACTTATATATAGAATGTTAGACATGTCTACTCTTATTTTGTAAAGTTTGAGATGAATTGGTTTCATATACATGTTCAACCCATATTTTTCAATACAATTGGAGTGAAAACTGTTTGAATATTTTTAGGAGCTATAAAGATCTGTGGCTAATCTGGTTCTGTTTTCTTTTCGATCTCAAAGCATGTAGTGATTTCATAAAGTTAAGATCAGAGAGGGGAGGTGGAGGAGCAGAGAGATGGAAACTTTTAGGACTCATCAGTCTGTTTTGGCTATGGAAAATATTGTTGCTAAAGATAAGGAATGTATATTATTTATTGCTAGTATTTATGTTGTAACAATTTTTTATTATAATTTCTCTCATTCGATTTTACTGTGAAACATATATTTTTGTTTCAGGTATAAGTTAGCTGCTAGAGCTTAGTCCGTTTCATGTTTAATTAACTGATGAATTTGGTCTTCATAACTTTTTTGAAACTATTGAATGGCCAGTAGCAGTAGTTTCTCAGAAAACCAATGAAATTTGATTATGTTCTAAGCTAGCAAACTATTATGTTTTCTAAGATAGGTATGCAATGTAATGTATCTATAAACATCCTCATTCTGATTCAATGTTTTCGTTGTTGCTCAATATGTTAAGGGTGCCGATAAATCAATCGTCCAGAACAGTTCAATGTCAACATTGTGTTGGTAAGTTGGATTCATAGATTTTTCCTTGCATATGAATTATTTTATTTATATTTTCCCTTCCTCATATTTGTCCAGCCGATTGATAAAAATGGTGCCATTCGAGCACACATAAGCATTGATTTATTGTCGATGTTGCTCAATGCACCAAATCACTAATATCATAGATAAACAAAATTTTTACCGTGGGTTTATACAAGGTGGTTAACTTCAACTTTGTTGTCTTATAATGACCATGACATTTTAATATTTATTCTTTTGCTATGATCTTCGTTTAGTATGGCATTTTGTTACATAATAATTTCTCTGTTTCTGGTGACACAGCTGCAATAATGTTTGATGATTGATTTTCCTTTCACGTGTTTTTTTCATATCCTTATAGAAACTTGATTTTGACCTTATTGGTCATTTTTCTGAAACGCAGCCTTTACTTTCTTGCTAATTTATATTGCCTTACAAATTGCCTGCTATTGGTAGAATGAAGATTGATTTTGGGATTATTGATAGACCCTTTAACGTATGGCTACAATTATGACTTCGGTCACTTTTCAACTTCAAGCCATCAACTTTATCTTATCAATTCTCATTAATGCTAGCCTTTGTTACAGTGGCAGGAATTTTGGCATCACCTCTTCAGATGTACTTCAAGCTTTAAGTGCATGTGTTACCAGCGAAGACCTATCCCATTCAGACCTGAAGAAGTTTTTTTGTTTTTTTTTTTTTTTGTACTTTGTTTCAATTTTTTTTATTTTTTGGGAAAATCTTCAGTTTTCTTGGGATGTTAGGTTAACTTCTTGTGAGAACTTGTATCAATTAATTATTGTTGACATGTTTTAGTCACCTTTTCTATCACAATGAATTATGTGGCATTCTGGATTTTCATTGATTATATTATATTTAATCATCATATTAATTTCAAGTTTCAATTGAAATTTTCATTGATTATATTTTGCATTTATTACTTCCAAATTTTATAATGTCAAAATGCTTTTTCGGTCTATAAATTTTCTTAAATCTGCGGACCTTGTGATTAGTTGCAGTAGATTGGATAATTATGGTTTCCGCTTTTTTGCATTAAATTTGCTGCTTCTTATGGGGTGTGCAGTTTTGTTCTGTTTAATTGGAAGTAATAAATGCAAAATCATGCGGTGAGGTGTTCTTCGGGGCTTCTTTTTGTTGCTGAAGACTTGTTCAAAAAAGGGGAAAACCATTCGAAATGAGGTACTGAGGCAACTTGTCACTTTTTTCCTGTTTTTTTTTTTGTTTGGCAAAAAGACAAACGGCTTTCATGTAGTGAAGTTTGTCTGTGTGGAACAAAATTCCTTACCATAGATGTTTGAAGAATTTGCACGCAGCAATTGCAGCCATTTGACATAAAGAAGGGTATATTGATATATATATATATATATATGTATATATTTATATGGAAAGTATAACTATAGAATGTCAGTATGACAGTAAACAATGGATGTTTAAGCGGAAATAAGTGCAGACCTTATGTTCATAATAATTTCTCTGTTTTTGGTGACACAGCTGCATTAATGTTTGATGAGCCTTTCTCCTTTCACGTGTTTTTTTCATGTCCTTATAGAAACTTGATTTTGACCTTATTGGTCATTTTTCTGAAATGCAGCCTTCACTTCTTTGCTAATTGATATTGCCTCACAAATTGCCTGCTACTGGTAGAATGAAGATTGATTTTTGGATTATTGATAGATCCTTTAACGTATGGCTACAATTATGACTTCGGTCACTTTTCAACTTCAAGCCATCAACTTTATCTTATCAATTCTCATTTATGCTAGCCTTTGTTACAGTCGCAGGAATTTTGGCATCGCCTCTTCAGATGTACTTCAAGCTTTAAGTGCATGTGTTACCAGCGAAGACCTATCCCATTCAGACCTGAAGAAGTTTTTTTGTTTTTTTGTTTTTTTGTACTTTGTTTCAATTTTTTTTTATTTTTTGGGAAAATCTTCAGTTTTCTTGGGATGTTAGGTTAACTTCTTGTGAGAACTTGTATCAATTAATTATTGTTGACATGTTTTAGTCACCTTTTCTATCACAATGAATTATGTGGCGTTCTGGGTTTTTATTGATTATATTATATTTAATCACCATATTGATTTCAAGTTTCAACTAAAATTTTCATTGATTATATTTTATGTTATTATTTTTGTAATATACATAACACTATTTTCAAAGGTGCATTTTCAAAACAGTAGTTATAGTAGTGAAAGTTGTTTTGACCGGCTTTAAGGTCTATATATTAGCAGTTTCGTTAAGAACTGAAATGTTACAGTTCAAAGTTTCAACAAGTACGAAATGACTATACATCATAAATTTGCATATACCTCCTTGTTATGTAATGCCTACAGTTATAAGACAACTTTATAGTGATACATTTCAAATCTAATAATTTAAATCTGTGCAAATCAGCGCATTCAAAATCACGCCAAACAGGCTGGCTTACCATAGCTTCTTACACGGACTTCATCGTTTTTCGGTGTCAAAAGATGAAATGGGAAAGAACTAGTAGGAGGCGGAATTACTTTCTCAAACACATTTTTGAGCTTTTTTGTATGAATTGGGCAATCATCATCCTCTTCTTCCTTTTCATCAGCATCACCTTCGAATCAAAATGAGATATAATGGTCTTTCTAATTAGTTGCCATATGGTGTTCCCCACCACCAGTTGCTTGACTGGCTTTGATCATTTTTGTAAGGTGTGTCCAAAGATGCACTTGTTCCTCCTACTCCGTTGTTGTCCTCATTCACGCGCTTCGATGTAATTGTCTCCGTCAAAATGTCACGATGGTTCTCCGGTTGGTTAGATTCAGTTGGTCTGTCATCAAAATGTTGACTCTGTACGTCATCCATGCCCGAATCTCCATTATTTTCACTATCATCGATATCCGGACTTCCACCATATTTGAGTCCTGAGGTTCTTGCCCTCGAAAGTTTACAAGTCGCCTTATTATGGCCTAGTTGTTTGCATTCTCCACATCTTTTCTTCCTTGCTTGGCATCTACCTGTGCTGGAACTCCCTTTAGTTGTTGAGAATATTGGATTCTTCACACTTGGGCCAGGTAGTGCCTTACTACTATCATTCTTCATGGCCTGTCCACCTTGTGCCAACCAAGAGCTTCTGAGTGCATGACATATAGACTCCAACTTCTGTTTTGTATTACGGTACAATATTTCATCACGTGAGGCATACCAAGCAATATCACTACATATATGGGATACATCCCCAAACCTGGACGCTTCATTGGTCTTGTGCATTTGCTTTGTCACTCCAGTATCATTACCTCCTACCATGCCCTTAGCATGTTTTGTCCACCAGCTTAATATCATGTTCTCTGGAAGTTTGGTCATTTCCAAAGACTTCATAGCTGAAAATATATGTCGACATGGATAACCCTTGCTTGCAAACATGTTGCATTAACAGTCAAACTGCATACTATCTTTATTATATGTGACACATCGCAAATAATTATCTCCCGCATACTTTTGCAGATAGCAAGTAATTATCCCATCTTTTTCTTCATGTCCTGTCACCATGTATTTCCCCTCCCTTTTCATCTCTGCTCGAACTTTGAAAAACATTGTTCTTGTGTAGCGCTCTGCAGCTTAATCCTCGACAGCTTGCATATTCGTTTGATGAAGCAGCGGTGTGCTGGTTGACGATACGAAGTCATCCATCATCTCCTTGTGACGCACCCATGAGAGAGACATGTCAAGATGACGGACTAAGTCATAAAGTTTTATCCTTATCCCGACCTTCTTCTTCAACAACGCATTCATTCCTTCACATCTTTGGGTTGTAGTCATGCCGGCGAAGAAATTTCTCCTCAAATAAGTTTCTGCCCAACTTGCCCGCTTTTCAAATAGACGTCGCACCCAGTCATTTTCCCCTAGCCGAAGTTCACTGATTTTTTTCTTCCATTCCTCCTCAAATTGTATGGGGGAAAGCAACCTCTTCATAAGCCTCTTCATAGCCTGCAAGAACCTTAAATCCTTCACATTTTTAATTATATTCTGCTCAATATGCCAGCTACATAATCGATACACAACACCAGGCATTAGCACACCGATTGCCTGTCGCATAGCATTGTCTCCATCTGCTAATAGTTAGTGGCCTTCTCCATTCCATGTACTCTAAAAATGACTCAATTACCCATTTATAGGTGTCGACAGTTTCATCTATCAGAAGCACAAATCCGAGAACACTTGATGAGAAATGATGGTTGATTCCAACAAACACTACTAACGGCTTCCCGTATCTATTTGTCCTGTATGTAGAATCAAATGCAACCGCATCACCAAAGCATTGGTAGTCCATTCGGCTTCTTGAGTCCGCCCAGAAAACACTCCTCAACCTGTCTCGATCGTCCTTGCAGAATCTTCCTAAAAAACCAATATCATTATCCGCTTTATGTTGTAGGTAGCCAATGGCTCTTGATGCATCAACATCAGCCAACTTGGTATCCGCTTCACTCAACTTATATTTTAGGTCATTCGTCATGAATGGAATGTTTTCATAGCCTTCTAACTGAAACGCCAAATATGACATTATTTGGCAACACTGTATCCCAGAATCTTTCATTACACGGGCAGTTTGAAGATCTCCCCCCGAAATCACACGTGCTGATCGCAGGAATCATTTATACGCTGATGGTACCAGATCATGAGAATGTTCAGTTCGAAACTCCCTTACCACCCAAACATCTGTCTTCCTCAGTCTATTAATCCGGAACATAACTTTGCACCCAGACCTTGTGATACTCTTCGGCTCTTTTTTCCTACTCACGCTGTTCACATATTTGGCCAACCGAAACCCTTCACAAGAACACATCCAACTCCTAAGTCTTGCTTCACCAGCTGCATTCTTCCTCCTTAATCCTTTTCGAACAACGAAGCCTGTGTAGTTGGCGTATAGTGTGAAGAATTGTTCTGCTCTTTCCTCGGACTCGAATTTTTTGTTTATCAGATCATCTCTACACAGCTCATATGGATCCTTATGTTCTAGCTCTAGCTCCGCCATAATACTGATCCATTTATCCCAATCCGGCGGTAGTTTGTCTGTTCCCATATCCTTGTGGTCGTGTTGAGCTTCAGTAAACATCTCCAGGTCACTGTCATACCTTTTATGGCTGTGATTTTCCTCCTCCCTATCCAAACCTGTCTCATGCATATCCATCACCTGTTTCCAAACCATAACTGTTTTCTATAAATAGATTGTTGATGATATTTATGCATGTTACACATATGCTTGCTCAATAAATGCATATATTATATCATATCCAGCATATAGTCGGTATTTCTGAAAATTTTGCATTAAAATGTGAACTCTAATTTCATTTAATCTCTGGCTTAACTATGTAGTGGAGGGCAGAACAAATTTCTTGCTACCACTTGGGCCACTCCTTTATACCTATCACTTGGATGCATAAACAATAACAGTTTCAAAGTTACGAAAAAATTAACCAAAACTTGCCTTGGAACATTAAAGAAGGAGTTAACTCTGTTGGGAGAAGCCTCCGCGAGAGCTACAACTCAACTGAAGATAGGCTTCTCTCATAAAAGTCGGTATTGGAAGAGTTGACATGTCTAACCTCATATGAAGAAGGGTTGTTCAGCAATAGTAACATCCACTCCACCAACTGCTGCCGGGAAACAGGGGATAGTACGTTCACAAATTTATTCATGTGTAATTAACCATTTTTCCCCAAGACTTGTAAATGTAGCTGCCACGCATTTAATGGGGGCTGACATATAATATTCTTATTACATTCTTCCATGCCGTGTCCTTCATCCTTTGGCGTATTGGCAAATGGTGAAAAATTGCTTTGTATTTTCTTTGCTTGGATACTCGTCATTGTTCTTGTTGAACCCAATATATATTGCAATAATGAAATTGTTTATCATAAACTTTTCATTATTAACACATGTACATAACTTGAGTGAAATGTTTTATACCAAAGTCTGGGGATGTTCATATCATACATATGTTCCAAGTGTTTTGTGAATGAAATCTATTGCAATTTCAATACTTATTCACGACAACAACTACAACCTCTTCGGAACATATTCATATTTTCACATATGCCTTCTAATACAGTTATTCATGTGATCCAGCAAAACTTTTAAGTTCCCTGTATTCATGATGGAAAACCAAACCAGCTATATCTCCAACATAATGGAGTTATTTACATTTTTAGATATATTTGACTCTTATCTTGTTCACTCATCAACATAATAGAGTTATTTACATTTTTAGATATATTTGACTCTTATCTTGTTCACTAATCAGTCTCCCACATTTGATCGAACATATTATGTTGGTATCATTGATATTTTCAAGTTGCAGGTATAAGAAATTTTTCCTCAATATAACCAGCTATATAGTTATTGTATTTCTCGAACGGATCATGACTGCCACAATTTTTTTGTCCCCCTTCCCTGTTAATATAACATCCATCTTCAATGAAATATAGTTCTTGTTGCGAAGTTGATGCGTGGCATAGTATTAAACAGTAGAATAAAAACATTACATTTCATACATTTCAAAGTTCCCTGGGTTACATGACAAGCTAGTACTCTAATACAAATCATCTGTTTACATACACATACACAGATTTTTTTACAAAAGAGTGGCTACAAGCTGTTATGCTAGCTAATTGATGCATATGTTGTCATAGTAACGCACAGACACACAGGGGAAATACTAGGGATACACCTTCCCAAATTCCACCGCAGCGAGCCGCCAAAAAACAAAAAACGCTTGGAACCTACTCAACAAGTTCCTTTAGGAGGGTTCGAATTTTTTTGGCATTCGCCTCCATCTTCTCCAGTAGTATATCAACCTTCTTCAGAGCCTCTTCTGCAGCTTCAAACTGGGCAGCAAGTTTGATGAGCCTCTCGTCCGTGTCCTCTACTTGTTCAAGCAAATCTTCCTGCATAGCATTCAGTAGTCGTTCTCTCGTATCTGCACTTGCATCTGAGGTGGAGAATGATTTCGGTGGACTTCTCTGGCGAAGAGGATCGGCGATCTCCATGCTGTCCATAACTTCTATGTCGCCGCTGTCGGTGTCGGACACAACTTGGGACTCCAAGTTCTCCATGGCCAATACGTCGGTGGTGAAATGTGTAGAGAAGTCAGTATACGGTGTTGGTGGTGAAATGGTTTTGTGTAGCTATATATAGGATAACTTCGCTATATTATTTCCCTACCACAAAGAGAGAGCAGCTCTGTGATTTATTGGCGTTTATCATTCGTACTGGGATGATTTGATATTTTCCCAAATTCTTAATGAAATGACATTTTGCTTCACCCTGAAATTGGGGATTCTAAAACATATCACAGTGCTTCCTAGTAGAGGAAACTCTGGATAAAGTTAATCCCTGCACTCACTACTACGGTAGACTTTTAAAATACAGCCTAGTCTTCCATTTTTAAAGTTGAGCACACCGTAATCAAAAGGGGTTTAACTGCTCCCATCACTACCAACCCACCAACAACCAAACTGCGGCATTCACGCAACAATTAAAACAATCCCCGACTTATGTATCAAAACCAATATATACAACTATACTTAATGGGGCTTATCGCATGGGTGATGTCATGCCTGGGTTAGGTACTACTTTTCCCAACCAAAGGGAAATCTAGTAAGTCATAAAGCGTCCTTATATTTGTCCTACCAAACTGTGGCTGACAGTATAATTTGAACAAGTATTTTGAAGTTGGCTTATGGAAGCACGTTATGCTATTAAATAGTCGTACTTCCAGGCATGTGTCACAGATTTGTTTTTACTTTTTGAATCCCATAAGTAATTGCAAATCTGTGTTTCCAATAAAGAATGGATGTCACATGCTCGACAGTACCATTATCAGCACATAGGCTGGGTCAACAACTTCAGTGCTCGAAGAACATGGTTACTAGTTCGTTTCTCGCGATACCATTGTACTAGTATGCCGAACTATATATCAGTCATTATATTTTCATATTTAGAGACTTGTATCAGTAGTTACTTTGATAAGGCAAAATTTGTTTAACTATGTACGAATCTGTAAAAAGGCTTTTTAAGCAAAAGGGTAATATTGGCAATTGGAAAAAAATAAAAGGGTGCAACAAGAAGATTTCTAATGCGAAGGAATAAACGGCTATACTAGAATGCCAAATTCTTCCACACTAAAATTTAGAAGGACACAGTGTAACGAATTGATGTTTAAACCAGCATTAAACAAAATTTGAAAAAAAAGAGTTTAAACCGCGATTTTTCATGTCCGCAGATTATACTCTACATATTTATACATAAATATATATACAGTATAATTTGCATACATGTTAAATTGAAATATACATACATATGTAATATACATTTAAACATATAATATAACCGTATAGCTAAATATGGTATATATATGATATGCTTTATATAACTTTAAAAAAAATGATTAATTTCCTAATTTATTGTATAATTAAGTCGTCACACAAAAATGGATGAGGATAATGGAAAATTAATAAACCTTGATAGGGAAATTTTTTTCATGGTAAATGTAGATAAAATTTAAAGAACCTCTTCAATGAAAACTTTAAGTTATTGTGCAGTTTCGTTTTTTTCCATGTAGCAAACGAATTGGAATTTTAATGAAAAAAAGCAACTTTCAATACTCTCCCTGAATAGTGCGAAGAACATTAAATATCCCCATCTCCTCGCAAATAATTAGACGGTATTTGGTAAATCGGAATTTTTTGAGTTTAGTTGAAAATCCATGAATACCACCATCATCACAGTGACCTAACAACGGCTCATCTCACATCAACACAATGACATAACGGTTTTGCTATCACTTACATTCATTCTCGTGTTTAAATACCAAGTCTGGGCTTTATTACTCGTTGCAATCCGTTCACAGTCCGTCAGGAACTCCATGATGACATTTATGACCTAAGTATATAAACTTATCAGCCACTGTAAATAATATTTTCGTTGATAATAAGATTGCCGAGTTTTGAATATAGAGCCACTTACCTCTCCCTCCAACCAACATCCGGGCTTCAAACATAGCATCTGACGACGAGTTAGGTAGTTCCTCGATATTTCAACTATACATTCACTAGTTCACCAAATAAAGGCTTATTTAAAACTATGGTATCAAGTAAGAGTCCTAACAAAAATTACTCTGGTATTATGTAAACTTTTTCCAGCGACAATGAAAAGGTTTATATCTTACAGCGGATCTAGTTTTTCATCAAATATGTATTTCAGCACAGCAGCTTGGTCGACATCAACTATAGGCTTGCTAAGTGTGTACGGTCCACATTTGTAAAACAACTTTGGGCATGAACCAGATTTATCAAAGACCACGGGCGTTTCGAACCTGTTACTAGATTTCTTCATGTCCGATGATTTGCCTACCTACATATTAATTTTTACAACAACAACTCCTTAAACGGTATTTCTAAAGGACTACTTTATACCTTTGTTTTACATAGAACAACATCTTTACCCTTATCACCGAAACAGTTGTAACTTTCACTCCATGCACGGCTTCACCCTGACAACAGAATTACAGACATAAATATTTAACTATCTTTTAAAAAAAACATATTCAACACCATCATATAGTTCAATGGCTTATTTATCCAAATCACCTTCGGGTTGCTTTTTAGACCACTTAACATCTCACCCTTTACACAAAAATCTGAAGGAAGAACAGTCCGAGCTCTTTTGTTTTCATTGTCGATTCCTTTTGCAAAGCAACTATTATGCTTCGTATGCAAATTGTCCACACTACGATCACACTTTTTACCTGAGCCATCAACGCCACCATACTGGCCAAAACCTTCAACTCTCTTCAATCCATTCACGATGTACTGCAAAGATTCTCGGGTATGATCCTCGAATCTTTTCTGATCATCTCTTAATGAAATCAACCCATTGTTTAATGATCTCAGCTCCCCTTTAATTTCCCTCATCTCCGAAATGACTTTCGTCAGAAAGCTCGTGACATCGTTGTTGCCGTGATCCTCCATGCCTATAAAAGTATTCAACAGGTTATTCAAAGTACACACCCTCAACTAACACAATATAATTATGAACTATTTTATTTATATTGATTTCTCCATCCTCTCCTCAAATTAAGAAATCTCCTTTCCTTTATTAATAAAGGATAAAACTGTGGTTTCACACTTTGTTGTAAACTACTTACCATCGAAGGCACCACCCACACATTATCCATCAAGTGCGTGTATACACTCATATATATATATATGTATATGTACTAATAACTGGAAGAAAAAAAAACAAAGGTTTCCTAATGCATTTTTCATTGACTGAAAACGGCTCTGTCGCATACTTTAAGCATATAATTAGAGTTAATGCTCAATCTACCAGCACAAACTTTATTCCCTTCAGTTTCTGAGGAGTGTACATAACCAACTCATAAACGGGAACACAAAAAATCAACTACTCATCATATATACAACTACAATATACTGATACATAACCAATTACTAGACCACATAATAATAAAGAAAGCTGTGGCACAATTGATATATAGCATTCCTATAACTTAAAGATGAAGTGTAGTTTAGCGAAAAAACAAGCAACCAAAAATAAAAAATATAAAAGTCACATGGAGCTTAGTTAGGATAAAAAATAAATAATTGGGGTACCACATAGTTTTTTCATCGAGAGTGAAAATAAAATGAGAAGATAGAAGATTTAGATAGAGATCTTAAGGACCTACCAGAGGTTGAATTCACTCGACTTAAAGAATGAAATTGGGGGAGAGATTATTGATTTTTACATTGGATAATATTATTGATTTTTCCTTTTTAAGCTTATAACAAATCCTCCATTTCCAGCTTATAACGTTTACTTATTCTTCATCTCTTAACTGTATAAATATATTTTCTAAAAGTTTGACACAGTTATAATCGTCATTAAATTATTATCATACATAATAAAAACCGTTAAGATTTATTTAGCAATGAAATATATTACAAAATGTTTGAAAACCTGAGACCAAAAAAAAAATTAAAATTTTAATAAGAGACAACCACCAGTCAAAGTACTTACAACATCATAAACTAAGTCTTCTCCTGTTGATTTCGCACCATAAAGATACCACCAGTCAAAGGAATTTTTCCTTCTACGGTATGAGATTTCACAAGTCCCCATGGCAACCCAAAAAGAGCCCCTTCACAAATAAACTAACGACGATGATCCCATTTCCACTATAAAATCTGATTCTCCACTTCACTATGAAACTACATCATCAAAAATTTTTAAAGCTTTAATATACAAGTTTCAGCAGTTGTTTCAGTTTCCACTCTTTATCGACAGTTAATTATCATTTTCATTCAAAGTAACGGGGACATGGTCCAAATGGTGGTCTTTGTCTTTTGTTTCTGCCTTTGGAGTTGTGAAGCACTGAGGCTCTAGAGAGATTGTATGGCTGAATAGTGTTAGCGATTAAATAGTTTGTTCAACATGCTCTCTTTTATGCAGAGTTTATTCATTCAGCTCACCTCCTTGTTTCTTATTTTTCCCCTTATATGTCACATAAAAAAATTAAAAAAAAATTAAAAAAAAAGGAGGAGAAAATTAACTACTTTTGATGAACTGGCATTTGTAAATTTGTTTGTATATTCCCAAGCATAAGAGATATATGATAAAGAGTTTGGCCTTATTTGGAAGAACTGCAAGTTTAGATTATCATATATGAACTCTAGTTTCTTATGTTGTTTTGCTGTTGCCGTTGTTTCGGAAGATGACACTAGCCAATAGATTGTTGTGACAGGAAACTTCTGATTTTTGGTTCGGAAACCTCTAATAAGTTATGTTCCCAATCTTGGTGTGCAACTAGATACAAAGATGACAGATACAACTAGTAGCAAAGAGGACAGAGAAAGCGGAGAACCTGATCGTTCGAAGTCGGAAAAATTTTGAACCTTCTGCGGACGCAGTACCTCGCTCTTCCTCCGGATTCCGACCACAATCCGACTAAAATCGGAAGCAACCAAATCTTCGCTCTACTTCACCTCCAAATCCTTTCCTTCGTTTTTTTTTTTTTTTGAACCGTCTTCTTCCCCCTATCCCTTTTGCTTCTCCATCTTCATTTTTCTGCCCTTTTTCTTCACCTCCAACGATCTCTTCGGCTTCACCTGCTCTCTCCGATGGATTAATCACGATCTTCTTCGTCCTTTTTTTTTTTTCTTTTTCCGCCGATCTTCCTCAGGATTTCGACCACAATCCGACTGAAATCGAAAGCAGCCAAATCTTCGCTCTACTTCACCTCCAAATCCTTTCTTTCTGTCTTTTTTTTTTTTTTTTAACCGTCTTCTTCCCCCTGACCCTTTGGCTTCTCCATTTTCATTTTTCTGCCCTTTCTCTTCACCTCGCACCAACATTACCATCTTCACCTGCTCTCTCCCACGTACACACAGGGGACCATCTTCTTCGTCCTTTTTTTTTTTTCCCTCTTGCTTTATTACAATGTGGGCGTGTGCACGGAATCATCACGTGCACCCTCAGATGTGGACCATCAGATTCTGTGTGAATAGTTTAAAAAAAGCCTCTATGAGTATAGATTCTCAATGAGTCTCTACCGCAACCCTCCCCATTTTTATAATCAATATATATATATATATATATTTTGCTTTGTTTCCCCTTTTCCTTTTTATCCCTTTCTTTAAGAATTGACCCTTGTTATTTTTTTTCTCTTTTTCTCTTAAAAGATGTAGTACCTTTTTTCCATTTAAAATAAATCTAATAAGTAAATTAAAGTTTTTAAGTAAAACACTTCATTATAACTCAAAAAAGTTCAGAACCATGCAATTTGTTTACATAGGAGCTATACATAATTCCCTTTAGTTCAACGTGCGGAGCACGTTTCAATAACTAGAAGTGTTAGACAAATGTGTTCGGTGTGAGAGAATAAAGAATCCATGTGGACGAAGTTTAAATCAGCGGATTTGAACTATTTTAGGACCCGTTTGGTGAATGAATTTGAGTTAAAATTTTTAAATTTGAATAGTAATTTTTGTTAATTTTTTAGAAAAGACAAAAAACTTTTTCAGAAAAGACAAAAATTTAAATTTAAACCATAAATTTGAGTTTGAGCTCTAAATAGGCCCTTAAAAAGAATATATTTGAACCACTGGATCAAAAAGGTTTGAGTGCAAAACTTCAAATGCTATTCACACTTCTATAATATTTTATAGGTATAGATACATATGCATTATGTATAGATTACTATAGAGTGATGTGTGAGCCTATGAGGTGTGAGAGAATAAAGAAGGCATGTGGACTAAAATTATAACATTGGATTTGAACAAAGGCTTTGTTAGATATATTAGTTTTAATTTCAATTAAATTGTACTTGTTTTTTTAAATTTTTATCCTTTTTTTTTAAATCAATAAAAATTATAATTAGGGCCTGTTTGGACATTAGTTCATTTTGAACTAAATTATATTTTTTTCATCATAATTTTTGTCTTTTTCTGAAAAAGTTTTTTGTCTTTTCTGAAAAATTACTATTATTGAAACTTAAAAATCTTAAACTAAACTCATTCACCAAACACCACCTTAGTTTTTAAAAGATTAACCAATTTAAATTTAAAGACTTTAACTCCAACTAACGATTCAAACGGACATTAAGTAAAAAAGAAAAGATTTTATCCAAACGGATAAAAAGGTTGAAGTGCAAAACTTAAAAAACTAAACTCACTTTTATGTATACATGAATATAGATTTATGGAAGATTATAGATATAGATACAGACACAGTACAATACATATTAAAAGCTACATACCATTTTTACTGGAATTATTCTAAATATATTACAATATATATGCAAAACCACAAACTTTTAAAACTGAAATACAACATATATATACACACACATATGTCGATATATATTCACAATATTTCACTTCTCATCGTATAGTTTTTTTGTGTGTCTTTATACAAATTTTAAATTCTGCTACATAACATGTGACATAGATTTTTCTCTGTGCTCTTCTAGATGAATAAGATCCCAAATGCTGACAAGCCTTCTGCACAAACTCTTACAATTTCTGGAGGTGGTCCATTTGCCGAAGCAAGAAAGGGGTGAGATTGTAATAAATGTTTAGCCAAGACAGGGAAACTTCCAGGCATAACAACAAACATAAGCATTATGCTTTCCATCAAGATTATTATCTCCGATCGTATTGTATTTATCCATATATAACTCAGTTACAAAATGACTTTGAACATTAAAACTATCGTGGTATCCAAATTTTTTTAGTAGTAATCCGAACGACATTACCTAATTTATAATAAAGTGCTGTAAAAATTATGGGCCACTACTTTGGTTTTTGTGTGTGTCTTTTTTCTTTTCTTTTTTTTTTTTTTTAAGTTCATTTCATTGTCAAAATTATCTTAATTTAGGTAAGCGTATTAAATATGACCAAGAGTCGTGTGATTATGTACTCATAGGTTAAAGTTTGTTCAAGTGAATACTGATTTTGCAAAGTACAAACCATGAGGTGCTTTCCTTTACGAAGTACAAGAATTTTTGTTTACTATGAAATGTATCCTTTCATCACGAGAGAAGATTATCTACTCATTTTTTGAAATAAAAATATCAATCTGTTTTTTCAAGAGTGTCTAACATTCATCGCCGATTGAGAGGGTATTTATTAACCATTTTGTTGATGCTAAAAATACAACTCTCACCTCTAATTTTGCACTGACACGTGGGTTTGATATTTTGCCAACAGTTTTAACAGTTAGAAATAGTGGAATTGGTATTCCTAATAAAATCTCCAAGGAGAAAAAAAAAACATAACTAATCATCGGCAAAAGAAATAAAATAATAAAGATTGATTATAAAAATTTCCCTCAAATCACGACAATGCGTAACATTTTATCTCTCAAATCCCGAATTATGAAACGTTAATGAAAAAACTCCTTATATTGAACCTTTAAACAAAAGTAATATGTGTCATGCAAAGAATGATCAGTAATGTTGAACAGTTGTCGGATAATGACTCTTCTACCCCCAATCATTACATCTTCTTTTTTTTTTTTTTTTAAACATAAAAACCTAATATACATTAAATATAAGTCTCCCCACTATTTCAAGATTTCTAGGCCTGGCAATTCGTGTTAAACGTGTTAATCGTGTCAGCCCATTTCCGACCCATTTATTTTCGTGTTAAACGTGTCGACCCAATTTCGACCCAATTATTAATCGTGCGGTCTAAACCCATTTATTACGTGTCGTTCTCGTGTCGTGTCACCGTGTTATGTCCGAATAAGTTAGAATTAATTTGAAAATTCTAATATAAATATGTTAAACGTGTTAATCGTGTCAGCCCATTTTCGACCCATTTATTTTCGTGTTAAACGTGTTGACCCAATTTCGACCCAATTATTAATCGTGCGGTCCAAACCCATTTATTACGTGTCGTTCTCGTGTCGTGTCACCGTGTCGTGTCCGAAATTGTCGGCCCTAGATTTCTTAAAGCTTCCTTCAACATCGCCGTCCAACCTACCAGCAGACTTCACCCCCACCCCCTCCTAAACACCAGTCTCCGCCTGGCCGTCGGAACATTGGCCCCTGCGTTGGTTTTCTGAGGAAATTTAGCTCCCGTGCACATTGACCACCATCAGCACTGCACTGAGCACCCCATGTACCCATCCCCCTAGCGTTTACCAATTGTGAGGCCCGTCGTGGTGTCCTTCTTGGCACAAAGATTCTTTTTGTTTGAACAAAATTCTACGAATTCTTTTATTTTATGTTAATTTTTGGGGTTCAAATTCATTTTGATTTCGTGTTAAATTGATGTATTGAAATTATTATTGTGCATAAAATTATTTTGACTCCAATAGGAGTAGGTGCCATTATTGGAGGTTCAACCGAACATCATCTTTTTCATGATGTTCATTTGTTCTCTGATCTCTCTCTCTCTTCCAACTCATGAGCAGTAAGCTTTGAGAAACAATAAAAAAGATCATCAAAGTACGCCCGATTTAAAATGTTTATCAATTTTCTGTTAAAAATTCTGACAGAAGGGCCTATTTTGTTAACATTTCAAAGTTCAAGGGACCGAAGACTATATTTTGAAATTCGATAGACAAAGCACTATACTGGCACAATTCAGGAGGAATTTTTTAACTAATAACAATAGTAGTAGTAATAACAATAATAACAACATAAAAGAAAGAGAAAGAGAGAGGGAAGAAATAAACCATTCACATATTACCCATATAATTGTTCAAACAATTATGTAAATTAAGCAGAGAACTACATTTTGTTGTAACAATAATTTTTTGGTTTGAACAAAATATCTATTGAAGTTCGATGGACAAAGTGTTACAGAACTTATAACTCAGGGAGAATTTTTGTAATTATCCAAAAAAAAAAAAAAACAATAATAATATAAAAGAAATATAAAGAAAACGGAAAGAAATAAACAATGTACATCAGATTACGCTTAAAATTGTTCAAACATGTACGTAAATTAAAATTGGTTCCCAACCAAAAGATACATATACTCACTTTTTTCCTTTAAAAAAAAAAAAAAACGAACAAACAAACTACAACACCAATGTTTTAATATTGGTCCTCATCACCGACTACAACAATGAGACTGTTTAGCGATGAGAGATTTAGAGATGATATTTTGTCGTCACTAAATCTCAGAACCAATGTCGTCACTGAATCAACATCAAATTTTTTCCCCAAAAAAAAAAAAAAAAAACATGAATGTTTCGTTGCTGAAAAAAATGAGACATCAGCAATTTTCAAATTTCGTTGCATATCAACGACGACAATGTCGTTGCTAAAACAATAGACCAATTAGCGACGACAAATGTCATTGCTAAAACTCTTCAGCCACTACGAATTAGCGATGACATTTGGCGACAGCATTTTGAGTATTAGCGACAACATTAATTGTCGTCTACTAGTGGTCGTCTCCGAGAAGTGGCGGTATCGTATATCTCTCCATGCATAATTTATGTTCTCTTACATAACAAAGGACATAGAGTTGTCTCTGTTGTGTAGGGGATGAATAGGAACCAAAATGCTTACAAATTAACAAGAGGGAAAAAAACGAGAAATAAAAAAGACAAAAGGACATGTACGTACCCTTACCCCGTATTATTAGCTGATGATACTATTCATGATGATTTTTACTTTCCTTCCACACACTTTTGAATTCTGCCTCGTATCACTGCATAATAGATATTCTTACTATATGACCCCAAGTGCAGGCAAGCCATATTAGCCAATTCCGCACAAAAGTGGCTTGTTGGTTTTTCAGGTACCAGAGGATATGGTTGCGCAAAAGCTGGACTTGAAGGCTGGATAGTTAGGATTATAAAGCATTAATACGCTTAATGCCATAATTATCTGCTTAAGGGTATCTCTTCTATTGTGATCCATAGCTTTCTTCTAGCCTTTTGTCTGTGTTCGAGGATGTTTATAATAATTAAAATATTGATATTGACACTAATACTGGCGTTAGCGTTTTTAATGCAAGGATGTTTAGGCTTTACTAGTATTATGTAGTACAAATGTTTACACTTGTAGTATAAAACTTATAATTAGAAGGAAAAAAAAACGCCGGTTTAAGAATTTAGTTACTAATTTGTTAGTTTTTACTTTATTTAAATATATTGAAATTGATTAGAAGTTTATTTTGAACAAATACTATTGTGAGGACTAAGAAATAGTACGTACTTGTTATTCTCAAGGGCCACTGGCTTAAGAATGGTGACATCTATTTTATTTTTCTTATTAATAATGAATTTCCAATTTATTTACTTTAGATGGCCATTGATCTTAAGTGTGGACGAGCTCTAAAAAAATTAATGGAACTTTAGTTGTCATGAAAGATCCTAATAATACAAATTTTGAATAAAGCATTTATAGGACCATTAATTAGCTTGTGATTCTACGTAAGTTTTAGATCTAGCAAACGATTACTACGGTACAAAAGCATATCATTTTCATGAAGTCATCGGTTACAAAAGTTAATGATTTTGAATGGATATCCTTCAAATTATTATTCACTACAAGAATTTTGCTTTTTTGTTACCAAAAAATCGGTAACTGAAAGTCATGTTTTTGGTAACAAATTGTTTTTGATACCAAAAAAATTTGGTAGCAGAAAGTCAGTCGCAAAAAGTATCTGTTACCAAAAATTTGGTAACAAATACTTTTTGTTACCAAAATTTATTTAGGTAACAAATTGTATTTGGTAGCGAAATGTGTGATATTTGGTTACCAAAAAAATTGATAACAAAAGATATTTGGTAGCAAAAAGTATGACATTTTGGGAACCAAAATTTTGGTAACAGAATGTATTTCGGTAGCAAAAAGTAGGAGATTCAGTTACCCAATTTTTGGTAACAAAAGGTATTTGGTAACAAAAAATATGTGAATTAGTGACCAAATTTTTTGGTAACAAAATGTATTTGGTAACGAATTGTATAAGATTCTGTAACCAAATCTTTGGTAGCAAAATGTATGAGATTTAGTTACCAAATATTTTGGTAGCAAAGGTATTTGGTAACGAATTATATAAGATTCTGTTACCAAATTTTTGGTAACAAAAGATATTCGGTAACAAAAAGTATGAGATTTAGAGATCAAATTTTGATAGCATAATGTATTTTGGTAACAAAATGTACGAGATTTAGATACCAAAATTTTAATAACGAAAGATATTTGGTAGCGAATTCTTATATTTTAACCACCAAATATTTGGTAGCAAAAAAGGCAGAAAACTAAATTTCTACCACCAAATTTTTTTGGTCACCAAAACTAAAGTAGTTTTATATACATATATTTTTTCCCAAATACATATATATATATATATATATATATATATGAAAATCAACTTTAATAAGCAAAATACCAATTATTAACTCAAGCAAAATACCAAATATCTCTAAATATCTAAATACATATTAGAATCCAAACAAAATACTAAAATAATCATACTTGAGCAAATCCAAACACTTACTGTCTACTAAATATTGTAGTAGTAAACACCTAATCTTGCATGAATAAAAAGATCTAACAAAATAGGGCCGGAGGTGGCAGTGGCGGCAAACATGATCTGATGGCACATTAATCTGCTGATTTAATGTATTGATTCAGTAAGTGTTGCAATGGATCTTTTCCTTCCTCGACAAGGCTCTGGTATATTTGGTGGCACCGATATTGATAACCTTTAAAGTGTTCGAGGAAATAGTGATGCACAATGTCTCTCAATTGTGGATGTTCGTCAAAATCTACATCAAATAGATCCTGCAAGAATAAAGTTGCTGAATTTGTTTTTGAATAAAATCAAACGTTATAAAGAGCAAGTGAGAAAGAAAAATACCTTCAAACGTTTTCTACTACTGACACGGGCTTTATTTATCCTTAGTAAAAGATATGCTTAAAACTAGATATGCTGCAATTTACCTCGGGTGTTGCTCGATCAACAACTACAGTTGAGCCTCCCAATTTGTAAGTATCAGCCATCAAACTATCCACAGACTCTGCAAATAGATGACACATTGTTGCTTAATGATACGTGCTCGAATATCAAACTTATCAAATCACTCCAAAGTCAAATACCCATAAATTCTATTTGTCAATAGTAATCAGGAGAGGTAATAATTAGTCAGTGTTAGTTTATTATAGTATCTAAAATAGAATATTAAGTGAACCAATCTATTGCCATATGTTACAGATAGGAACGGAAGATACTATAAATTCTCAATGACATGATACGAATGCCCTAACCTGCACTTGCAAGGGTGATAAAACCAATTCCACGATGTGTAGTCCAGCCTTGATCCAGAACCACATTTACAACAATTATATAATAGCCATTTTCTTTGCAGCCAAACTTCCTAAACGCTTACACATAAAGAATCGTGTGCATTCATGTTTGGCTAAATTGGTTATGCATGTTCTATTTACATAAGTGCATGTAGACAAGTAGCCAACACATGCAGTCAAACTCAATAATCAATGAAAATAAGTTCCAAATCAAAATGTAGAGTAAAACAACGAGACAAGAAAAGATAAAGCACCTTTGGCATGTGTAAATCAGTTATCTCGCCATATTTCTCAAAATGACTGCAAAAGCAAAATGCAAAAACAATCAGGTTCATCAGACATCTAGGGATACCAATAAAGATGAACCAATAAAGACTAAAGAAAACTCAAACTACCTCTGGAAAGTAGCTTTTGTCACCGATTTAATTTTATGCAAAAAAAAAAAAATGTAAATTCAGGTAATTCTCAGCCATAGTAGTCCAATCTTTTAATGCCGATACTTTCATCATATAAACCCTGCAACACTCTTTGGTAACAAATATGTCTGTCACCCTTAAGATCAACATTCAGATAAATAACATCTAACCAATATTAAAGCGGAAAAAATATCAACCCTGTTCTACCTACCCATTCATGCATATCCTATTAATCTGTTTACTACTTGATTGTTATCCATCAGCACCTGCACTCCGGTTGGAATTCCAAGAACTCTGCACAATACAAAATTAAAGTTGTCATGGAAAAAAAATACAATCACAAGCTAATCACTCATACAAATGCATATAAGAATAAAGAAACATATAAAACTGATTAACTATTAACACAATTTGCTCTGATGATTCATAGTAAAACACAATTATTATTATTATTATTATTATTATTATTTTGGGAATGCCAATTAAGGAGAATTTTGTTTGCTTATGGGCAGAGACGGGAGCGAAGTTTTTTTTTTTTTCCTTCATTGGGGCCACTATTAAGAGCATTCTTTTCTAATTACCCCCTCCCCCCCCCCCCCCCTCTCTTACGTACCAACAATTTTTTTCCTATATTTTTTTTTCATCATTTTACAGACAAATGTTTAAAAAATAATTGATAAATACATTATTAATGGTATTAGGACAACCTATTATATTATTTGTTTCAATGATGAATAAAATAAAATAAAGTAAAGAGAAACAAAATAAGATTTCATTCGGAAGAGAAGAAGTAGAATTAATCTATAATTTACTATCATGACAAAAGCACGTGGTCTCATCCGCTAGGGCTAGTTCATAAATCTCTAAAAGTAATGTAGGCTTTCTACTAAAGTGGAGAGAAAGAAAGTGGATAATAATGAATATATAAAATAACGACTAAGATTATTCACCAATAATAATAATAATAATAAAGGCTGGGAGATTAAGTAAGAAAACCAGTTAAATAATTTCAATATTAGTGTGAAAGATTCAAAAAAAGCAATAATAATAAAGCAGCACATTTGAAAAAAAGTTTTTTTAATGGAGGCATGTTTTGAAAACTAAATAATATGGAGGTCATCCTCATGTTGACGAGTCTAAACAATATATGAATCCGATTTTTGTGGAAATGAAAGATCCTTTTATTGGTAGCCGATTGCAAGACCTAAATCCTTTGGGTCTCGAAAAGCATAATGTAGTATGAATTTTCAAACAATTGGACCACATTTTTAATCATCACTTAATATATATGCATAAAATAATTGCTACTACTAATTAGCTTGTGGTTTAGTTCACAGTTTTAGCGCTTAATTTCTGTTGTTTTGCATTGCAGTCAATTACTCCTCACTTTGAATATGGAAAACAAATGACGGATATTACACGACAGATTTTTCTTTTTTTAAATCGTGGATTGTTGTCATAATACACAGCACAAAGTTTTTTTCAGAAAACCGTCATGGAAAGAGAAGTAATAAATATTTCTTGGATGAGATGGAAAACAATTTTTTTTAAAAGGTAAATGAAACCTATGATTTTACTAGCAATGCGTCCCAAATTTCCTGTCATAGCTTTGTATTAAAAATTTAAAAAAAAATAGTGGAAAGAAGGGATTTGAAGAAGAAGATTAATGGGGACTGCCTCTCTCTCTCTCTCTCTTTGGAATAGTGTCAAAAATACAACCCTCCTTTATAATATAGTTATCGATAAAGACAAGAATTACGAATTTAGTAGAATCTTGGAACCACTGATTAAGATATGAACAGTAAAAAGAAATCAACTCTTTTTTTTTTTATATTGAAAAAATGGAAACGAAAAAAAATGTGTTTTGATTATATGCAAATTTTAAATATAAAATTTAAGGAGGAAAAGCAAAGATAAGGAAAAAAAACGAACAAAAAAATATATATATAATGTGTTTTGATGATATTAAAAATAAAATATAAAATAAATAAAATAAAATAAAAAATCCTATTGTGGCTGCTTGGTTATGAGCCGAGGTCTCAACGAAGAGAAAGCCCACAGCTTGGGGGGAAAAAATGTAGATTGACGAAAAATTTGAACAGTGTTTCAAAAGGAAACTTTGATTTATAATATAGTTATAGATTGGATCAATTACAAAAAGTCCCCCTGAATGTTATAAATCTTGTAACAATTTTCCTTCCGAAATTTGAAATATAACGTCCGCTCGTCCTCATCAATGTTTCCATCTATCTATATTCTTTAGTCCATCTATTATTACATCTTTGATTGGTTGAAATTAATATGTCAAGTATTCAAGCATAGTTGTTGAAATATTAAATATGTAATTACGATTTTATCATATATTTAAATTATTTGATTGAACTAAATAAACATAGGAAATAATTTTAAAAAACAAAAAAAAATAAACTCATACGTTAAAAACAAAAAGAAACAAGCTCAGATATGGTTAAAAAGACAAGATAAAAAAAAAAAAAAAAAAAAAAAGTTCACCTGCCAATAGAAATTCAGCGAGGTGAATCGTAATATAATCATCATATCAAGGAAAAAAATTAAAAATATATATATAAATCATATTAATTGTCAAACCGATATGTATTAATGTGTATTAATTTTTCTATATATCAGCACGGATCTGTTCGATTTTATTAATATGGTAAAAATTTCAAAATCTACTATGTATATTAGGTTTTTTACTTCATAAATTATTTTTCTCCAATTTTCCTTGAGGACATGTGCGATTTCCAACATATCTTATAGTCTGATATCCCGATTCACTTATTAGAATTTTGACCTTATGGAGACAAATAATTCAAGTTCTAAAAATAAAATATAATAATTCAACAATTTTATCCATCTATTTAATTATTATTTTCAGTACTGTTAAAGGTGCAAAACTACACTCTTTTTTTTTTTTTTTTTTGAAAGTGGACTTGCCTTTACAAAACTACACTCTTGATTATGCATAATTTCAAAAGTTTAAAATGTTTTTGTCCAGGATATATTATATTATACATTAGTCTAAAGTATGTGCTACGTACATATTGGATATATTTAAAAAAATTAATTGAGTATGGGAAGATTAAAATAAAGAGCTGAAAAAATAGACCCAAAGAAACAAAAAAAAAAAAAAAAGAAGGAAAGAAAGTGGCATGAAAACAAAAGTACCAAAAAAATAAAATGAAAAAAGTGTAAAAATTTGAGCAATGCAGAAAAAATGACTTAAAATGAAAATTTTATTTAGAGTTGTTATATGTCCGAGGTCCAATATTAACAAAAAAAATAGGCCAAAATAAAAAAAAATTTTTGAAGACCCGAAAAAATAAAGATGTTTTTCGGTTTTGGCCGAAGTAAAAGAGGAGTGCACTTTCTCATTTATATATATATGTGTGTGTGTGTGCGCGCAGATTATCCCCATAAGATATCTAGTCAATTTGAAAACAAGTTTCATTTTACCATCATAATTATTAATTTGTCTCTTAGTTTCATTTTTCACTTTTGAAAAACGATTATTTGGTTGTCATGTAACCAAATGATCGACGTAACTTATATTTAAAAAATTCTTAAACAATGCATCTGTAAGATATCATGTCTATTAATAAATATCTCAATATTAATAAATAATGTTTACAACAACCGTAATGAGAATCCAACAAGTAGTACCGTTTAATTTTAAACAATTATCGTTATAACTATATCTTCTTGCATGCAAAACGAATCACATGCATAATTTAAATATACATTCGAGTTAACATAATTAAAAAGAGGGGACTTCTACAGTGAGAGCACCCTAATTTTTTCATCAAGAGGGGAAAATGTTTTTTACTGTTTGATTGTTTTTTCACTACTCAAATTAAAAAATTACACCAATAAAGTATAAAACCTATCACACGTTATTTTACTTTATAAAACATTTCAAAAATTATTTTAAAAAAAAACCTCCGGCATCCCCACTCCCCCATCGGCAGCCCCTCCATGACCACCCTGTCACACCTTCCGATGCCGATGACAGCCGTCTCGATCTCCTCTCCTCTCCTCTACGCCGCCTCCGACTGACGGAGAACCAAACCGACACCATCGCTCGCGAAGACCGACACCACACCGTCCCGAAGTTTCTTGAGGAGATCCCGGAGAGTGCAACTCTTGCCGTTCGAGATCGCGAAGAAGAAGGCAAGCACAACGATTGCCGAAGACAGCGTGACGGCATCGTCGCCGGTTGTGGCCTGTTCCATCTCGATCCGACGGCTCCATCAAGAGATCCGTCACCGTGACCGTGGCTGGATTGAAGTCATTCGACGGCGGCTTGAGCTCCTTCGGCGTCTGTTTTCAGTCTTTTTTTTTTTTTTTTCTTTTTTCCTTTTCTATTCTCCATTTGTCCTTCATATATATATATATATAATTTTTAATATTACATTTAATCATATGTGAGAGGGTTTCTTATTTTATTTTGCTGCTCATTCATTGTTTTCTATCATCTTATTTTAATCAAATAGTGAATAATTTTTACTCCATCGGTGGCGAAAAAGTAGGTCCCCCACCTTAAAATTGCTCTTAAAAAATAACATTCTCTTCTTATTAATATGCATGCAAGTCAAGTGTCAAATTTAATAGAAGAATCAACAATGAATGATAGATTATTATACATTTGTAGGTTGGGATATATATTGCCAAAATTAAAACTTTACGATAAACATTGTAACTATGTAATATATTCAAGGTGCACCGATGAAAAAGTAAAAAAACCTAAATTTAACATACTCTATTAGAGATGTTTCAAGATGTGTGTTAAATAAGAGCTTATTGTTTTAATTAAAAAAAAAAAGATTATTCTTATATATACCCTTAAAATTTAAAGTCATTCTCATTTTGCTTTTTGAATTTTCTTTGATTTTGCTCTTCAATTTTGAATCTAACCCAACATAGAATTTCAGTTAAAAACAAGCGAAAAAAGAAGTAAGTTAAGTGCAGTTATCTAGTTACTTTTTGCATGTTTTTAGTAAAGATCCTAACAAAACGGACTTAGTAAAATAAATACTCATATTTTTCCAAAACGTTTTTAATTAAAAATATACAATGAGTAAAGTCAGGTTAAATTCAAAATTTAAATAACAACCTCCGTTTGGGGAACCATCCAAATTATAATATTTGGACGTAAATATTTAAATAAAAATATTTAAACAAAAACTTTTGAATTGTTATCCGAATTAATATTTAGATGCTAACATTTATAGGGTGTTTGGTGGAGTAGTTTGAGTTGAGATTTTTAAGTTTTAATAGTAAATTTTTTTGAATTTTCAGAAAAGACAAAAAAATTTTTGGGAAAAAGACAAAAACTTTTTGGGAAAAAGACAAAAAAAAGTTTGAGTTAAGTGGTTTGAATTGTTCAGCCAAACAGGGGATTAAAAAATTACGTTTGGATGGTTGTTGAAAACTGTAATTAGAAATAGCAATGGAGTCAATGTGGAATGTTCAAACATTTGGGGTGTGTTTGAGGTACATTTGGAAACAATGTTTCCAAACAAATTTTTTTTTCATTTTCCTCCAATTTTATTATGGGACGTCTATTGACACCCATTCGTATACTTTTCTCATTTCTTTCTTAAATTATCCGGTAATTATAGTATAAATATTCATTATTACTTATTACACTATTGTATTATTCCAAAATGATCTCTACAATTTAGTTCTACTCTTTATCATTTTATACTTACCAATCAGTAAATATCCCTTTTTTTTTTTTTAAGATAAATCTGTGGTAAAGTCTCATTTATATACCTTATCGGTATAGTTCATTTTTAAACTGTCCCGATAGAATTGAACGATTGAGATGTTATTTATATATGATAACTAGAATGTACCTTAACACATAAAATTATATACTAAAAATTAAAAAATAGAAATTCAAAAAAATTAAAAAAAAACCCAAAAAAAAAAATCGATCTTGCGATCTTCCGTTAATGCCCCCCCAACTCCAGCATTGACACCGAGAAAGTCCTCCCTTAAATGCTGACCAGATCTGGCTTCCGAGGGGTGGGGGGGAATTGGGCTTATCGGCATTGAGAGGGGGGTAGAAGGGGCTAGTCAGCGTCGGGAAGGGGGGGCACCTGGGCTCGTCGGCGTCGGGAGGGTGACTAGCTCGTCAGTCGGGGAGCGTCGTCGGCGGCCACAGAGAGAATGGGTAGTGTTTTTTTTAAATTTATTTTTATATATTATTTTAAATTTTTTAGTTTATACTAATATGAGGTAAAGTGCATTATAATTATCATATACAAGCAATATGTTAGTTGTTTGATTATATCTTAACTGTTTAAAAGGGAGCTTTACTGATAGGGTATATAAAATGGATTCTACCACAGCTTTACTCAATATTTTAAACAATCCTTTTTTTGTTTTATGATTTATTGTTTTTCTTCTTCTTCTCCCTCTCTCTGTCTTAGTTTTTTTTTTTTTTTTTTATCCAGTGATTATTATCTTTTAGATATCTAGGTTCTAATATTTTGTTTTAAACAAAAATTAAAATCTTGATATTTATTGTGAAGGTAGAAAAAAAAATCTTTATTTATCTTCAGAAGATAAATTAAAAAGTAAAATTTTTTTTTGTTTTATCTTAAAAATCTAATGGATTCACAACAAATTAATCAACTTGTTTTTGATACATGTAATAACAAATTGAATCATCAAAAAAAAAATTTTTTTTTTTTTTACATCTTGTAATTTTGTCTTTTTCTGTACATTAACTATTTTTTGCAACAACTATTCTCACAAGAAAATTACAGACAATAACTTACAATCTATATGTTTTTCATCTAAGACTTTATAGACATATGTGTATAAATATCTACCACATTGAAAAAATAGTACTTCATAAAAAAATAAATATTAAAACTACAACTTTATTAGTTTCATTACTCTTATTTAAAAAAAAAAAAATCATTCAATTTCTTTGGAAAAAAAAAAGAAGTCAAAAAAGTAGAAAAACAATAAATGATAAAAAAAAGATTGTTTAAAAAATGATTTAAAATAGAATTTTTATATAGGGATTATTGTGGAATAATAAAAGAGGTGTAATAAGTAACAACAGATTTTTAAATTTTAATTGATGAATAATTTAAGAAAGATGACGGGGGAAAGAAGATTCAGGGTGTCAATATACTCTCCTTTCACTATTTATTTTTTCAAATATTTTCAAAAAAACTGAAATTTTATAAATTCATAATTTTATTATTTTAAATTTGTATTTGATTTTTTAGTTGAAGATAAAATTTTTTAGTTGGACTTAGTTGATATCAAAAACTAATTATAATTTTTATTGACTCTCTAAAAAAAGATAAAAACTGAAATGAAAAGGTACAATTTAATTGAAGTTGAGTTAAAATGTCAAACGAAGCATAAGTCAAAATATGATGATTTTTTTTAATTTCAAATTACATGAAATTTCAGGAGTTACGAAACAAAAGCCATATTACTAATTTTTTTCCAAATACATTTAAAATTTTACACTTTTTCATTTCAAACAGTTTATTTTTACTAAACACATATTTTCAAAACTCAATTCATCTTCAATATCAAAGATACAATCTCCAAACATGATCCAAACGGGCCTTTGATATCTGGTTGTCCCAAAAAAAAAAAAAAAAAAAACCAATGAAGCAATTGACCAAACAGCCCAACGAAAAAGAAAGAAGAAAACACGATGATCAGATTATACCAACAAACAAAGTCCTCTCCGGACATATAACCAAAAACCTAGCAGACTCTCCATGGCCGGAAACTGCCTCCCGACGGCGGAGGTGACCGCAAGCGGACGGCCGGTGCTCCTCCCCAACGAGATCGAGTGCTATCTCCTCTCCTCCGTCGACCTCGAATGCGAAGACCTTCCGTATTTCCCCGTCCTCCGTTCTGGCCTCCTTTCCCTCACCACTCACCGCCTTCTATGGCTTCCCGATTCCTCCTCCGCCTCTGCGATTCCTCTCGCCGCGGTCACCCACATCTTCTCTCCCAAGAAATCCCTCCGCGCCATGTTCGCCTCTCCGAGACTCCGCTTCCAGGTCTCCGTCTCGCCCGAGGGCCGGGTGATCGGTACGGGCTCAGGCTCGCGGTCCGTGGTGGTGACGGTGGTGGTTAGGGGTAAGGGCGATTGCGATGCGTTCCTGGCCAAATTCTGGGAGAGCTGGAGAGGGAGGGCGTGGGAGAACGAGGCTGCGGGGTCGAGTGATCAATCGGGATCGGTGTCAGGGTCGGGTTCGGGATCGGGATCGGGATCGGGATCGGGGGGGATGTATTCGAAGGATGGGACGGTGAGGATGGTTGGGGTTTCGGGGATACTAAGAAAGGAGCAGGAAATGTGGGAGAGCACTGATAAGAGCTTGCAGGACGCTTTCCAGGATTTGAATGCTCTTATGGTAAATTTGCTAAACACTGTCTTTCTTGTTGCTTAATTTTATTGGATTTGTCTTCTGTCTATTACATATTATTCTGTCTAAAATTCGTCTACGATAGAATTGTTGTTGTACCTTTCCGAAATCATTTACACTTGAGCTTCCATTTCGCCCGTCTTAAACTCACTTTTCAAACTTTTTTCTGGTGCTTTCCCTCATAAAGATTCGAATTTACTCGAATTGCGGATTTGAACTTATGATCCAAACGGGCACTTGATAAATGTAATGTTTTGCCTTTTATTTCTGTATGTTATTGTTACATGTAGGAGTGGTCTTTTGTAAAAGACTTTGTTTATATGCATAAATCTGATTGTTCATGTTAAACTCACTTTTCAAACTTTTTTATACTGAGTTTTATCTCATAAACATTTGAATTTATCATCTGAATTGTGGGTTTGGACCTATGATCCAAATGGGTACTTGATAAAAGTAATGTTTTTTTTTTTTTTTTTTCCTCCTTCTTTCTATGTATGTTACTTTTAGGACTGGTCTTTCGAGAAAGACTTTGTTTATATGCATTAATCTCATTGTTCATGTGTTTTTCTGTTAATTATTTGAGTCATTTTCTTTCTTGAGAGCAATATGTGGTGCAATTCAGTGCCTTAATCAATTATGCATTGTGTTAATAGGGACTTCTGTATTCGAAATTCTCTGTTAGTTCTCATATTTACCTTTTAGTTATATCATTTTGCTAGTTTGCTTTATCTAATTTTGGTTTAATGTTCTTCAGCTTTTAGCTATGTAGGTTTTCTCTCATGAAATCTGCTGTATTATTCATGGCCAAGTTTGTTCAGCTATGTATTGTCTGATTATATTTCATTTTGTCCTCATAAAAAGAGAGAGTGTGAACGAGAGAATAGAAATTGGGTTTAAGGTTTTAGCTAGGTATGTTTTAATTGTTCTGTTTTTGCTAGGTTTTTTTCCCCGGTTATATAGTTGCTAAGGTTTTATGTAAATATTCTATTACAGAGTAAGGCCAAAGAGATGGTGATGCTTGCAGAGAAAATGAGGCAAAAACTCTTATCCGGCACGAATTCTCAAACTGCCGAGTTGAATGATGAGGAAATGGGTTCCAAACAAGAGATGCAAGATTGGTTGTTGAGTGTTGGTATTGTATCTCCTGTTACTAAAGAGTCTGCGGGTGCTTTGTACCACCAACAATTGTCCCGTCAGGTTACTCACACTCCTTATTCTCTGCTATAAGAAACTCTTTATTTTGCTCGTCATTTTTCTGAATTAGAAACAGAGAAATTTCTAGTAAAGCAGAAAGACTTAATAAGAACATAAAAGATACAGGAGGAAAAGAATATCTGAAAACAGAAAGGAAAAGCAACTGTCATAAGGCAAAACGCCCAGCAATGATATAGTTTAAACCAACAAGAAGTAAGTTTTGCAGAAAAGTGAAAGCATAATAGCTTCTTTTCATCCTACAACGATGCAAATTGCACTTGTTTAATTGGAAGGACTACTTGGTATTGCTAGTTGTTATTCACGTCTAAGATTAATTTTAAAAGTTCGAGACAATGCAATTAAAGACAATTCAGGTTTGTTTAGAATAATCAATTGGTGGATAGTCCTTAAGCCAAGGAACCAGTATTTTCTTTTTTTAAAAAATCATGCCAAGATCTCAAACCAAGTAAAATTTTAAGAAAGGTTAGCAAAGGGTTAGTGTTCCAAAATATCCAGAGTTCTGATGCCCAGTACCCATAGATAATTTGAAATGTCCAGTAATTTTGTCAGTCTTAGCCTGAATGGTCTTTGGAGTTGTCATTCTCTCTCTTGGTTCGCTCACCTGCTCAAACTTTCTCATTTTTTCTTAACCTTAGTCTGTGACATCATATATGTACTTTCTCATCTGTACACAAGATTTCATGTAGTTGATTAATTTTGTGATCATAGTAGTGTTTATGTTAATTTTAATTTACTTTTCTTAGATTGAAACTAAAGCAGTCGTTTTGTCTCTCAGTTGGCAGATTTTGTGAAAATTCCGCTTGAGAGGGCCGGAGGAATGATTAATCTTATAGACATATACTGTCTCTTTAATCGTGCTAGAGGCACAGGTTTTGTAGCCATATCCTCCTTATCTTTTCTTTAGTCTATACAAGTCTGACTTTTATCTTGAGATATTGATCTCTCTTGCCAACGTGTAAAAGATGAAAACATTGTTTCTTCTCTTCCTAAAACACAGAACTGATATCACCAGACGATTTGTTGCAAGCATGCTCGCTTTGGGAGAAGTTTGATGTGTATGTGTGACATTCAACTTTATGTGAAATCATTGCGACATATATGCAGATATTAATGCATGATATAAAACTGTAATGCGAAATCATAATTAATTTCTCTAGTGGTTCTTGAACTTTAACAGAATATCATATTAGCCGTAAATTTAGAATGAACACTTTTTGTTCTTAAATTGCAATATCATGTCTTAAAAAGGTTAAAAAAAAGGGTCACATATCTGTTACGTGCCCATTTTCTGAGGACCAAAAAGTTTAAAGTTAAGGGAATAAAATGAGATTCTAATAAAAGCTCAGGAACCATTAGTGACACTTGTGTAACCACTTCTGTCAATTTTAAGTTTTGGGACCAAAATGTTTGATTGTAAAACATAGAAACTGGAATGAGACTGCCAGAAAATTTCAAAGACCACTACTGAATTAAATTCTATAAATTTGATTTTATTTTTATATTTTTGCAAGTGTCATGGCATATTATTCTATATTTGCAGACCTGTGATGCTTCGAAAGTTTGATAGTGGAGTCAGGGTCATCCAAAATAAGTCTCACAGTGATGAGGAGGTGCTCTCTCTTTTATTTAAGAGTTGTAAATTAATGCTCAATTTTTTGTTATGTTTGGACAAGATTCTCCTTTCTTTTTGTGTGTGTGTTTTTTTTTTTTTTTTTTTTTTTTTTTGGAGTGGAATTAGTGGGATGCATGTAGGCTTCATTGTTTCTCCACGTTCGATATGGCGGAATGGGTTAGCAAGTTTACTAGTTGCTTCTTCTATGTTTTCTTTAAAGTTAATAACTGGTTTTGCTGTGAATTTTAAACATTTTTTAAAAAAGTAAATCAAATTGGAAGCATGTTATATGCGATAGTTTTGTGTTTTAAACAGAAAACATATTTTAACTGAAATCAGGGGACTTGATTTTGGGTGCTCTTGGATGAGGAAATAATGGAGCATATTTGAGTTAACAAGAGGCATCATTTTTCCCTATATCCAAGCTTGTGTATTGAAAGTAATCTGAAACCTCATTTTGTAGTGAATTTTTTGCTATATTTATTTCTCTTCAATTCGTATCCCCAACCAAAAGGTTTTTCTTTTGAACATGTCATTATGGTTGAGACACTCTGAAGTAAGTCTGGTCTGTGTTTACGAAAACACTTTTAGAATCTTTGATTATGGAATGAGGCCACTATTGAGATAACTACACATCCTCTCGAGTAAAAGTGCAATGGAGAGTTACAGTTCTCCAAGACTAAATACCCTGTAAACCTCCAGCTTTTGCTTCTTAAACCCCAAATACCAAGGCAATTCTTATTTTTCCTCGGTGGAGAAGTATGGTAAACAAAAACTTTGTCTTCTATGTCAAATTATTTTTTCTTCTTTCCAACCATCACAAGTATGATGCATGTCGATTTGAGAGAAGGTATCAGGTGGCCCAAGCAAATAAAAAGAAGCCATGTTGTTCTGGAGATGTGAAATGCTGCAATACAATCTTTTTCCACTATAGATACTTGTCATTCTGTAATCAGAAATTCTACAAAAACAACTCGAAATTACATGATAAAAATGAGTTTGTGTGCAGGTTTTTGCTAGAATCAAGACCCTTGTAACAAAACCTGATGCTCTTCGAACTGGGATAAGTGCCAGCGATGCTGCAATGACATTGGGAATTGCTCCAGCAATGGCCAAGGAACATCTTCTTACTGCTGAAAGTAAAGGTAAGCTGCTGTGCAGCTTCTGTTTGGAATATGTAAATTATTGTTTTATTGGAAAGCTGGAAATTAATGTCGAATGCCATTTTCAGGTCTACTGTGCAGAGATGTAAGCCCTGATGGCTTCCGATTTTATATAAACCTGTTCTACGAACTTGATCCAAAGGACATCTACTTGTAAGTAAAAATGGCAGATTTTTTGTGCTTGTTTGATACTCTGGTCTTGCTCTTTCTATCTCGCTTTAAAATGTTGTTATAGTTTAACTATCATCAACTGTTTACTAATATTAGACATCCTTGTGCAAGTTACCTGTACGGTAACTCTTGATTCTAGTAGCCAACCAAAGAGACACCTTTTCATTTAAAAGTTTCTAGGTTCAATCCTATATACAAAAATATTATTAGTAAAACTGTAAGAGACAGAAAGTGGGACAAGGCATTATCATTTGAATGCTTAATTGTTTGTTACGGCTTGCTTGCCCAAGGTATCAAATGCTTGTTCATTGTCCTTTAATCTGTTTGAATTCATTTTCAGACTAATGGCATTTGTTATCTTTGACTTCTTCAATCGGAAAATAGATAACACGTGTGTTGCGTCTTGTAGAGCTTTGGCTTTTTGACCATTTTTCCGTATTTTGTGCTGATGTACGTTGCATTTGGACAGAGTGAAGGATTATGGGATCTATGCAACTTGGATAAAGGCAGCCTTGGCCTCTAGATAACAGTTGGTTTATTCTTTGATTGTTTTCATATGGCGGAAAATGACATCAAGAAAAAACCTCAATCCAAGCCCATGTGTCTTCATTTATAATTCTGTCTCGCTGTAAGTTTTTCTCCAATTTTCTTAGTTGGGGCCACTTCATACTCAAGGTTCAGCCAATTTGCACAGAATCTGCTCCAATGGCAAAGGATTCCATGCAGCATTTCAGTTTCCAAACTTTTTGAGTTTCTTTCGTTCGCCACATGTACGCTGCTGTGGGTACATGTCGGTTTGCAGTTCGAGAAACTTGGGCAAAACTTTCTTCCTTCTTTTTCTGCGGAGAGGTCGAGGCCCGATATGTATGTATTTTCTCTAGCATGTTGGTTGTAATAAATAGAAAGGTAGTGGGCGATTGTAGCAATTTTGGTATTGATCGACGTTGTTCGTTAGGCTGTTTCAATGGCAGTTGGTTTGTGGTGATGTCAAGTGGTTTTCAAGGAGTCGAAAAATGTGTATCCAACTGATCGATTGTCAACATTTCTGCTTGATTCTGCTTTGTTCAGGTTCAATATTTTGATGTACGGTTTATGAGTTCTAACTTTCATATTTCCTCAACTTAAACTCACTGCATTAGCAAAAATGAAAGGATGAACTGGATTGCAGCCTTTAAGCCATGTCGAAACGACAAAGGTGCGTCAACTTATTCTGTTTTGGATGTTAAATACTTCTTCTTCTTCCTTCCTTCCTTTTTTTTTAATGAATAAAAAAGATACTTTGCACATATTGGAGAAAATTATTTTAGTAAAGCAATTAGGGGGAAAACAAGGTGTATTTATTGGGACCATATTTGAGAAAATAATATCTTCGAGGACTATGCTAAGAAATGTTTTAAGTAGGGATATATTTAAAATATATATATATATATTTCAAAGTACACATCTAATTGAAACATATTTTAATAAAAACAATTAGAAATGAAAGTATTTTTTTTTTTAAATTGCCAAAAAAGAAGAAGAAGAAGAAGAAGAAGAAGAAGATCAAACTAGCAAGCAATTGTTCAACATCCAAAGGCTGAAGTTAAATAGGAAATTGTATTTTGGCAGAAACTTTAAGTAAAGGTAGGTGGATCTATTGATACTTTCTATTTTATTTTTTTCACCTACATTTTAAAACCACCTTACAAATTGATATTAAAATTTAAATATTACTTATTTCACCTCTTAGTTTTCCTAAAAAGCCTTATAAACTATAATGCTGGACTATCAAAAATTTAACAGTTTATAATGTCTTAAATAATTGATTGGGCTATCGTTGATGAAATTCATAAAGCATCCAAAAACTAAATCTAAAGAAGATAAAACGAAAATAAATGCTTGAATCTGAAATAAACATGAAATAAATGAACACCAAAAGTTATAGAGGTTCGCCCAATTCCTCTGAGAGTGATTTTATTACATCGGGATTTTTACAGTTTTTGCAGTGTTTCTGGAAAATTGGCAGAGTTTTGTTTTGTATTGAAGGAGGGGTTTTTATTTATAGAGGAAGGATCATCTCCATCCGATTAAACGGTATTTTATTGGGACACGTTCCATGTCGTGCAGAAAGCAGTTACCAGATCTTGGGCTTTGAAACGTAAAAGATTGTAAATGATCAAATCATATGGTGGTTAAGGGATTCTTCCCTTAAGCATTCACAGAGAACGACCGATGGAGAAGAAATAAACGCTCGAATAATTCGATCGTCCATTTCGTTAATTTCATGTCGAAAATGAAGTAAAAAAAAAACGGATTGGGTCCGGCCCAAAAAGAAATGGGAGAACCTAGGAGCAATAACTTGATGGCCTATTAAAAGAGCAAACGTTTTAAATGTATCTCCAAAGACTAACGGTGGAACGAAGTAACCCCAACAACTATAAACAATTTGTTTGTCTTTTTCTAAACCCTAATGTGCTTTTTCTCAAATTTTTTTTTAAAAATTGTTTTGTTTTGTATTGTTTTCATATTTTATTTTTTTTTCCATGAGAATTTCTTTTTTAAAAGACAAATCATATACGCAGAGAAACCCAACGAATTAATTTCAAAAATAAAAAAAAATAAAACGAAACCCAATGAATTAAAAGAGCATTAGAACTATACCTTTTTGTGCAGAAGGCTAGCCACCTAAAATAATAATGTAGTCATGTTAACAAAAAAAAAAAAAAAAAGTACCTTATCTTGAAACAATTGTGGGAGTTTATGAATAACTATGTTAAACATATAAACTAACGAAGAATTCTCGTTGGATTTCTCTAAAAAAAAAAAAAAAAAAAAAATTGTGTGGGAAAAATTAAAGATAAAAACAACAAATATTTTAAAAAACAAAGAATTTAGTTGTTAGGGCTTTTTGGAAAAATTAAGATGATGAAAACACTTATTTCTCAACTAATTAAAACTCTGATCAAATTATTAAAAAATAATTCCAACTAATAATTATAAATAAAAGGTCATCCCGTAGAAATTTTATTATAATTAATATATTTCTTTTTTAATTTTTCAACATTGAAGATTTTTTTTTTTTTTCCATTTGTTGACATCTCATGAACAATGGTCGCCTCTTGTCGGCTCAGTTCTAATCAATAATAAAAATATTGATATCGATGGAAATATTAGTTTTCTAATTTTACAGAAAAGTCGGAGATATTATCGATATTGGTAAAGATATATTTAAAAAAATTTGGAGGTATCATCATTATCGGTGGAAATTTAAAAAAATTTTGAAATTTTCTTTAAAACATATTTATAACGTTTTAGGATACCATAAACATTAAGAAATACTTAATACACTAGTTTTAGCAGAATCTTTCTTTTATACTATATATACTAATATCAAAAGAAAGTTGTAGGAAGTTCAAATATGGTGGGGATGTCATTCTAATTGCAACAAAAACAAGTAATTTAAATCGTATTAAATATAGTTATGAATATATCACTTATAGGTTTTTAAATCTTTTTTCATTGCATGTTTAAAAAGATTAATAGAAGCTGAAATCTGAAATTCTGATCTATATTTCAACCAAAATTTCTGAAATTTTACCGATATATCTCGATATTTGAATTTTGATACAAATTACACAAGGTTTTTAACTATAACGATATTTTGGTGATATTCTCCGATATTTTTTCTCAAAAATTTTGAGGGAAACGATTTTACTCCCAAAAGATAGTTCGGCACCCCTAAAAAATGGAAATGTCAGAAATATCGTGAATATTTGCGAGCATTATTCCAACATCCCATGTGTTTAGTCATAAATATTACTTTTGTCCATCTTATTATGGATATGCCTAAAACATCCTTGTATTTGTAAAATCAGACACAAAAGACCCTTTAAGTGGTTAAAATTTATAAATATCAGGATTACTTGTCCCAATCTATGTTAAGCACTACTTTAAATATTAACTAACTAAAATTTGAACAAAATAAAATTAAAACTTATATATCTCTCTCAAGATTATACTTATTAAGATTTTTGGTTGTTAAAATATGTAGCAGTTTTTTGTTTAAATAATTGGTGGTGACATATATGAGTTTGTGCATTTAGACATTTCGACAAAATTAACACCCTTTAACATTTTTATCATTAATCTATCACACATTAAATTTAACAATAAAAATAGTGTTCAAAATAGATTCGTAAAAATAATGTTGATAGTATTAAAAAAAATTGCTTGAAAGGGTCTTTTGTAATTGATTTATAAACACAGGAGGTGTTTTGACTAAATACATAGATTTTTTTCAAAAAAATACGTTTGATTTGATGTATCAGTTTAGAATATAATTTTTATGTTAGAATTGGGGGGTGTTTGGTGTAGTGATTTAAGATGATATTTTTAAGTTTAGATTGAGTTAAGTTTAGTTTAGTTTAAAAGTTGAGTGTTTGGTAAAAAGTTTGAGTTGAAAAGTTTAAGTTGAGTTGAGTGTTTGGTAAAAAAGTTTGAGTTGAAAAGTTTAAGTTGAGTTGAGTGTTTGGTGTGAAATGAATTTAAAAAAAAAAAAAACAAGGGCCCGTTTAGATGTTAAAAATCTGAGCTGAGTGAATTTTTTTAAATTTATTTAATTAATTCATCTGTAGTTTTTAACAAGGAAAATAAAAAAATGTGGATACGCTTAATTAATAACACCTGATCAACTTTGAAAGCGATTTACAGTTTTCTTACAAAAGAACATAGCCATAAATAGAATAACATAAGCAGTTATTCTTGTTCATACAAAAAAATGATAAATAACCCATTCATAGTTAATGGTACAATTTTTTGCCCAACACAAAGAAACACTAAACCAACAAAGACATGGATTAATACCATGGAGATGATTAATATCTCTCCCACATATGATCGGCTATCATATCTCTCATCTAATTCATTCTACCATCCTCGAGGAAGGTTGTTGTGGTCCTGTACTTGGGCCTATATCATCGATCTCCTCCTGAAGCACGTAGTCGTCGTTGATGTCGACATTTCCCCCTACAGGCACACTATCTGCCTCATAATCAGCAAACACTTGGTCCCCAACCTGCACCATCCTAATAAAATTATGCAGAACTGCACATGTCACGGGAATCATTTTTTGTTTGTCCATTGGATAGCTGTTCATATTTTTAAGTATTTTGAACCTCGCCTTCCATACACCAAATGTTCGCTCAACACAATTGCGCAGCGAAGCGTACGTGTAGTTGAAAACTTCCCTCCTGTTGCGTAAACCGACTTGACGTCTTCGATACTCTGGTAAATGATACGTCTCCCGTCGATACGGGCTGAGGAAACAATCCTTATTCGCATACCCAGAATCTGCTAAGTAATATTTTCCTACATAATAAAAACCAAATTAATTTTTTAGCCAATGACCAAATTATTTTTTGCCTAATTATTAATTGATAACTACGTAATATTTGAGGATTGTGCGTACCTTGTGGAGGTATTGGAAATCCATGGTATGCTATTACCTCGGCCAACATTCTGGTATCATGACAACATCCCTCGTACCCAGCTAACATATACGTGAATCTCATGTCAAACGAGACTGCCGCTAATATGTTCTGCGAATGAAACCCTTTGCGATTAAACCAAGCGTCTGCATTTTCACGGGGGGAGGGGGGACACATGGGATGTGTGTGCCATCTATGGCACCAATACAATCCTGCATAAGACGAATAAAGACATGTGATAAACATCATTAACACTACATTATTACCCAATATTGAGCAGAGAAATAATATCGAGGCTAATGGTAAAACACGTACATCAAACCAAGGTCTATATTTGTTCGGATGCTCCATAATCAACTGCTGGACGGTTGTGTAGTCCAGTGGTCGTATGAATTCGTCCTTCAATGAACAAATAACCTGCAGGACATTCTCCAACCAACGGGTAGTTGTCTCGTACGAATGCTGGAACAAATACGATATTTGTCGAATGGTTGCGCCTTATGAGCATATTGATAAAAAAATGAACAATTGCTCGTTTACATTCATGTTACATGTTGGCGTTAATAATTCTCGAGTCGCTAACATGTTACTTAATACTCTAATTGTTCGCGCTTGCATACTGATCACTGCCTGACAAATCCCGTCGTGTCTATTTAGTATCTCGTCGATACGCCTGCTACCAGTAAGCATTGAATCATGCATGGGTTGTGGAGACCTTCGCTTGTTACGCCTGGTACTTGTCGATGCTAGCACGACCTGCATAGTATAATAATCATGGGGGTTACACTCGTTGTCTGAGTAGTCGGCATCTTCTTCGTGGTTTGAATCAGAACTATCCGAGTTCATTTTGCCAAATATGAAACTCCTCCCGTCAGCAATGGATGTTCACCTGAGATTACCAAAATTAGTTGCGACTTTGTTATTAAATTATTGTCACAAATGTTATTAACACTAGTTTTAAGGTGGAAAAAATGCCCGCATTCCGAAATGAAATAATACAGCGTAAATAAGAAAGCGAAGGATGTTAAAAATTAATGTAGAACAGTCAACAAGTCCATACAATAAAAAAAAAAAACAGTAATGTAGAAAAAAAAAAAAAAAAAAACTCCTCTTGTCCGACGAAAAGGAAGCAGTCGTAGCCGTAACAATAATACATGGGAAAAAGTTTTATTAAAATATGGGAAATCAATTAGCCGGGGGTGGATGGCCCTGAACAACTAAAGTGATAATCGCTCGCCTATCGACATCTTTAAGCTTCGAGAAGGTGCGCTGCAGACGTGGACGTGAATCGAAGTAGTTCCACATTAAAGCCCGTTCGTTGGGGGGAACACTCATATCTTCCATGATATTCATACAGTCGAACATGCGATCTATGTGGCTTGAATTGCTCGTTACTTGTCGCCGATTGCGATCTACCCTAGAAATGGTTGACGATTTTCTGCATAGCGAGGAATGTCATCTCATCCGTTTCATCTTGTTGCTTCCTCTTTCCGGAACTCCCCCTAGACCGCGATGGACCTGCATCGGAACCGGTTCTCATGGTGTTCACATGGCGCGCCCCCGCCATTGACGCCGAATCCTCGTCTAATACAGGCCGGTAGACTGAGTTATCCATTGACATCTCGGGGTCGAAGTACGGTGGTATGTCGTCCGGCATTGTTACGGACCCATAGGCCGAGGCACCTGCAGCATGTTTTTTCTCGAAGACGTTATAGTATAGCTCCTTGTGGCGCGGTCCCTCGTGCCTGAGATGTTTGCACTCTTTGTGCAGCTGCGCAAAACATTGTAACATTGTACAATTAAAAACATCGAAAAGGAAGAATAATTATGAGATCCGTAGGGTAGACAGAACGCTTACGTGAATGAAGCTCTGCCATGCTTCGTCGGAGCAAACGACACGATCCGTTATAGGATCATACCCTAGGCCTGTATGAGCCTGCAACACCTTCCAGCCCCTATAAATCCTCTTCATGCGCTCTTTCTTTTGAGATAATGTCGATCCAAAGGCCGGTACACCTCCAAACTCAGCATTAAACTCTGCAGCCCAAAGATCGAGGATTGCTGAGGTCGGTGGTTTACCGCCAGTTGTAGCTAGGTACTCATCCAGTTTCTACAGGAATTTTTTTTCTTTTGCGGGGTCCCAGACGTAGGTCTCCCTGATGCTTTTCGCGGCATTTCCTTAACAAAATGATAACGAAAACACAGACAAGTATTTCACAAAAATAGGAAAAATGGGACGGCACATAAGTTGGCTCAGTAGTGATCACTTGACATATTTGATATGAGGCATGCCAAGCACCCGGTTCATGTACAGCTACCAAGGCATATAAGACACTGGGTAAAAACCATGTGCTCATGTACCGGGAACTGACATTAAACATCGGGTACCGGGCTCACCAATCAGAACAAATTACAATTTAATTGATGTTGTATACATCATCGTCAAGCCAGGAAGAAAGATCATACAATTAATGGAGATGTTTACTGGTGAACACACCCCACAAGCGTGAAATAAGCCTGCTACACATGTTTAATTACTAATATATTAAAACTTAGTCCACCTCAATGAAAAGTTTGGGGAAATTCCAGAGCACGGGCGAGCTCAAAACAGGGTCAACCAACGTAAGCTGCAAACAAGAATTGCATAAAGTTTAAAAGCCAACATCGAGGTCAAACAAGCAACAATGCAGAGAATGGGCGAGCCCAACACAGGGCCAACCAACGTAAGCTGCAAACAAGAGTTCAAAAGTGAACCAGCCAACATCAAGGTCAAACAAGCAACAATGCAGAGAACGGGCGAGCCCAAAACAGGGCCAACCTACGTACGCTGCAAACAAGAATTGAACTCCATAAATGAAATCATTACAGCATGAAAGCGAAGGAGACGGATTCGAGTTAAGAAAACCACACGGTATCTTTAGCCGAAGCCAACAAGGGAGAGGAAACAGAAACTGACAACATTCTAACCGTAAACACCATCAACGAGTGTCAAACAAACACAAATCCAATCAAAACGAATTTTCAAATAGCATCAAACTATTGCAAGTTCGTTCGAATACAGGGGCAAGCGAACATTCTTGGAAAATCAATAAACATCGTGTGCACATGTAAGACATTCCCAAATTCAACACACACAAATATTTCAAAGATGACAAATTGGAAGAATGGTGAGAGATTATGGTTGACAAACACAAAAAAATAACAAACCCACATGCAAATTATTCAATTTCTGGACCGACTGGTGAGAAATTGTGATTAACGGACCCAGATTGAACACAAACCCAGATTAAAATCGTAAAAGCATAAATCGGGGTTCACGAACCCAAATTAAACACAAACTCAATTTATTCGAAGATGAGCAATAGGAAGAATAACCAGAAATTAGGGTTCACGAACCCCAATTCAGCCCAAAAAAAGTTTCGAAGATGAGCAATTGGAAGAATAACCAAAAATCCATGTTCACGAACCCAAAACACGATAATACGCACAACATCAAGAAAACTCATAAAAAACTAAAACAAGATTGAGAAGGAACAGGGGATGAAACACATACGAGGCAAACGGAATTCGAAGCGGAGGATGAGTATACAGGGGAAGAGCATGGATTAGGGTAAGATTTAACGGAACACCTCGAAGATCCCCGAACTCGGAAATACTGGGTAATACGCCAGCGAGTTCGTGTTCGTGTCGAGATGCCCAATCAGTGCCGCATCTGCTTCAGGTGGGGTGGGGGATGGACAAAGTTTGGGGAAATGAAGATTACCTCGGCGAGAGGAAGCACGAGCAGTCAACTTACCTCCTGCTACGCAGCAGGTGGTCGCAGGGATAGGGGCAGAGGCTACAGCCGAGTCGACAAGAGCACATGGGTGCCAGTGGGGAGACGTTGGAGAGGGCTGAACAAGAACAAGGGCATGCGTGAATAGCCCAATTGCAGGAATCACTGGCTGCACAGTGAACCCATTTGGGTTCACTGTGCAACAGTTCGATTGCCAGTTGAAGTTGGACTGAGAAACCAAGCGCCATCCATTCCACTTGAACTGAAAAAACCCAACTCGAGTTGGTGTGCCAAACGGACACTTGATTACTTTTTAAAATCAGTTAAATTTTCATTGATTTTAAAGAAAAAATAAAAAATGAAATGAAAATTTTAAATCAAACCTGAAAGTTAAGCAATGAATAAGTGGAGATCACAAAGAAGAAAAAAAAAAAAAAAAAAGTCGAGAAGAGTCAACGAAATGCCAAGGATTTCTCGACAACTAACTTGTTACCCGGATTTCTCTATGTTTTGTAAAAATCTTGACTTTTTTTTTATTTTTTATTTTAATTTCTAAGGAGCAAAATCTGGTATAAAATTCCCTGTATTTTATTTTATTCGAGGGAAACAGGGTCTTTACTGCAGCCTTGGACTCTAAAACCATAAACCCTAAACTCTTGTCCCCAAAGTCCGAGCGCATACATATACATATAAATTGTTCAAGACCAAAATTTCTGAATTTCATGTTGTTCCCAAATGCTTCCTCTCTACAATTCGTTTCATCATCAACTCCAATCCTCCGCCCCTCCTCCTCAACAGGTATCTCTTTCTCTCTCTCTCTCTCTCTCTCTCTCTCTCTCTAATATTCGCGCCCATAACTTCATATATTTATACTTTTAATTTCATGATTTACACTTTTTTTTTTCTATTTGATCATATGATAATTCGAAGTTTTTATTTTTGTCTCCTTTATGTTGTTTAATTGGAAATCCTGTTTGGTATTGTATTTCAGAACTCCATGCCGTCTCAACCTCAAATGGGAATGAACAATCCTCAGATTCCAATCCCTTTCAATGGAGTAGCCGTGCCTAATATGCCCGGTTCCATGGTAACTCAACCCGGCTTCATGAATGGGCCTAACCATCTTCTCCCTTTGCAAAATAACCAGATGGGTATGCCCCATTTAGGTTCACTTTGTCCACCCATGCCTCAGCAGGCAAATCCCCATGTGAGATTTGGTCCACAGGGTAATGTGAGCAATATGAACTCGGTTTCTGGGTTCCCTGTTCGCGGGCAAGCGGCGTTTGGGCATAATAATCTGCCCAATTTACCGCAATTCAATCAGAATGTGGGTTTGCCGTTTGCGCAGTTCTGTATGCCTAATCCTCTGCAGAATATGAACCAATTCGTGGCTATGCAAACGCCGCAAATGCCAAATCACCAGAATGCATTCGGGCCTCAGGCCGGAGTAATTCACAATCCTGGGTTCAATTCGCACATTGGTAATATGAATCATTATCAATATAATCAGATTCTACAGCACAACTTGTCCCTGCCTGCTGCAACTTCGCAATTGCAATCAAACCTGTCTACGACGGTCTCTAATCCAATTCAGATAGAGCAAACTAGTAACTTGCAAGCTTCTGTATTCATGGGAACACAGGTATCTTTCTTCTCTTTTGAGTCCTCGATTAGTGTTAATCATAACTTGTTGCATTACCATAGTCATTGCTATTATTTGGAAAATGTAATTGGAACAAAAACTAGTCTTTCCAACCAGTAAGCACCACTGGTGGAAAATAGAACTATCCTATTCGTGCAAAGTTTACTGCAGTTTGTAAAACTTGAATTTGTGCCTTTGTTTTTAGTTGAGCTTTCATGAAAAGCTATTTCAATCTTTTGATCAATTGAGTTACTTTTGTTAATTTCGTTACTTGTCTGTCATTTTAGCGGCACTGACATCTATCTCCATACTGTTTCAACCGCTTCTGTTGGTTCTTCTGTTTCGACCACTTTTGTAGTTTTGTTCTGCTTTCAATTTCATGTGGTTTTTGTTTTCATGTTTTTGGTAATCTATGCACTACTGGATGAGCTACACCTTTCACCATTCTTGTGATTGTTGCAGGGAAATCCTACAAAAAAAGCTGGGGCTAATGCTTCAAGTTCCGGTTGGAAAAATCCGTCGAGTAAAAAATTTAGAAGGAATCCAAAAAGAGGGATGGCACAAGGGGGGTATGTTGTTTTATGATAAGTACTATTATTATTATCTCTATTCTACTATTACATTTAGATGAATGGCTTGTGGTTCACGATGGAACTCAATTTATGTAGATTTCAGAATTCTCAGTTTCATCATGTGAAAAATGGAAAGAAAAAGTTTGGATTCCCCAATGCAAACAAAGGAAGAGGTTTGTGGAACTTAATCTTTCTTCCAAGTTCGTTTATTAATTATTCTTACTTAGAAATAACACTAGGCGGCAAACAAGGAAGCTGTTATGTGACTTAGCATTGTGTGTTGTTAATCGTATTAACTTTGTGACTTGTTGTCTAATATCATGAATGTCGTCGTATGACTCGTATCACTATACTATTGTACTGTGAATTAACAAAACTATGGAGGACTAAGATTAACATAGAGAAGTCTTAATTCCTAACTCCACAAACGCTAGCTGAGTGTGTTTATTATTTTGTTAACCATACACAGGGCTAAGCAATCAGAAGTCAGACAAGTTTAGTATTGACAACTCTGTGACACAAGGAGGGAACAAAGAAGGTAAGTTCTGACTTCTGCATGATCCAAAGAAAGTGAACTAAAGCAAGAATCTAAAATTTCGTGGAAAAGTAATTAATTGCCGTTCATTCCTCATTCTCTGTCTATTTTACGCTTTGTTTGATAATTTCCAGCTTGCAGCTGCTACTTTTTTAGTTCTTCTAATATTTAACTTTCTTGCTTTTTCCTATGGGTGTTTTTTCATGCTATTCAAATGAGAAGGTCTCTTTCTTTGATGTATTCGGAGCAAGAAATTCAACAGTGGCGTGAAGAACGTAGAAAGAACTACCCATCGAAAGGCAACATAGAGAAGGTCTTATTTTCTGCAGTTTGTGTTGCCTGAGTGTTGCATGTGTTACAAGGGATCCTGATAATTCTATGTCCCACTTGCAGAAGCTCTCTGAAAAGCTGGTAGACAAAGAGGCCTCTGAGATGGAAGCCAAAATACGACAAAAGGTACGTTGATTAGCTTCTCTCTCTCTCTCGGATTTATTTTCTACCTGGTTTGTCATTTTTTTCCTGAAGTTGTGAAAGAGGGATTGAGTGGATATATGTAAATTCAATAGGGAATCATCTCTTCAATCTTGGCTAGTTGAACTAATTAAAGGATGCCTCTAGCTTTAAATTTTCACTCTTTGTATTTGTCTTCTTCTCGTGGTTGATAAAGTTGCCACTGGCAATCCATTTCTATTCTCAACATCAATGTGTTACTTAGAACTTAGTTACTTTAATGCATGTGAAAGCTTGAGAATTCATTCATGTCCGAACAGTTTATTGTTCTTTACATCCTCGGCAGGGGGCTAAACTTCAGTGTCCCGTAAGTTGATGTAGTTAACCAACACAAGTGCTTGGATGATTTTGACTAATGCAATGTCTTTTGCATTTTGCTTTCAGCAAATGTTGAGCAACATTTCTGATTGCCTTTGTTGCTGTTTCTGACTCATCTATATCTCAATTGTATTCGCCTTGCATAAATACCATTACGACTTGTGATTTGTATAATCCCTCCTTGCAGCAACTCAAGGAGATTCTAGCTAAGCAAGCTGAATTGGGAGTTGAAGTCGCTGAAATCCCGGGGTGCTATCTCTCAGATCCAAAGAAACAAGGGCAAGGAAGAGAAGAGAATGAGAGGTCATTGGCTAAGACAGGGAAACTACACAACAAATTTGATAAACAAGGAAGAAACAATAACAAAGATAGGTATTCTAAGAAGCGAAGGTTGAATGAGAATGGTTCGCCAACTGTTCCATTCGTGAGCAGGAAGGAACCAACGCTATTGCAGAAGCTTCATAGTGCAGATGTAAAGAGAGATAAGAGCCGCTTGCTGCAGGCTTTAAGGTTCATGGTAATGAACTCTTTCTTCAAAGATTGGCCTGATAAACCTTTGAAATTTCCCACTGTGATAGTCAAGGATGGGTCTGGAGAGGATGACGATGGCATGGTTGGGAATATGTGCCAGACTGCTGTGAAAGTTGATGTAGAACACAATGACCACACCGTTATAGAAAAAATTGACAAATATGATCACAGCCACGATAATATTGACAATGGTGATGACACCGACGATGGTGGTGAAGATGATAGCAAAAATAGCGACGAAAGCAACAATGATAAGCAGGATGATGGCAAGAAGAAGAGGGTGAGATCATTAATTAAAATCTCTATACATTCGCCTTCTTTTTCGCTATTGTATTATATTCTTTTTGGCGAGCTTGGTTCCCAAGGTTTTTAATTTATGGGATGAAGAATTTGTGTTGAATTTTTGCTTGTTTGTAAAGGCAATTCCCAATACACCCCAAACTGTAGTTTGAACTATGGAGAACAATGAAGAAACCAAATACATAATATTCACCGTTTACATGATACTTCCCTTGTGTGTTCTATTTCACAGGATTATTTTCATTTATATTTTAAATTTGAGGGTCACTCACACTCAACTTCCTATATTTTGCATTTAATATTATTTTATTTCTTTTATCAGAATTTTAGTAAAAAAATGAAAAAAAAAAAAAAAAAAAGAAATAAGTTGCATGCAATCATATGGTTTTTTTTTCCGTTTATTTTTAACAGAAATCCTAATAGAATGAGATTAATAAAATTAGTTCTCTTAATTTTTTGTTTGTTTTTAATTGACATCCTGACAAATGGGTAAAATAAAATTAAATTCAAAGTTTCAGATGATAAAATGAGAATATTTAAAATCCAGAAAGTTACGGGGGTAGTCCTAAAATTGAGGGTAAAGTCATGTTTCTTTTCAGTTAGTTAATTTGCCATTTGACTATTGACCTTGAAATTTAAATGTGAGCAATAATAAACTGCATTTTGACAGTCTCCATCCGATAACGTGGGCAAGAAGGGGAAAGGAAGTCTATCCCGAAGAAGAATAAAAATATGCATGTACGCATCACGATGCAAATGACACGTTGAATATAAAACCATCTTTTCATACATATTCACACATATATTGAAATAATTAAAGGTGAATTGTAAGTTGCTTAAGTAATGCTTACGGCCGAGAGATCTAGAACATTTTTTTAGTCACAGCTTCTAAGCTTTGGTCTCATAAAGAGTGTGAAAACTATTGTTTTCTTTCCCCCCTTTTTTTTTTTTGTTTCTTCCTTCGTTGGGATTACTTTTGAATATTTGTGATGATTTTTAATGATTTATGATTGTCAATTTTAAAAATTTATGATACATGACACGGAACTTAACTATTTATAAATTTGTTCATAGAAAACTTCATCGAAGGGTCAAAACAACAATTTTTGTAATAGTGCAAAATTAGATGTCTTATTATATGAATGTCCCTTTCTTTCTTTCTTTCTTTTTTTTTTTTTTCCCCTTTTAATCAGTCTCAAGATTATCGTTGAACCTTGTATTTCATGCCAAAGAATACTGATGTAACCGACAAGCACAAGATAAGGTTCTGCTCTGAAACTCATTTATATCTATTAACAAGTCTTGGAAAATCTTTAAGAGAATTCTACTACTTGAAAAAAGTTAGCGTAAGAACATATTAATTCAATATCGGAAAAATGATTTCCATCACTAGATGTTTATTTCTATCGAAAAAGAGAATTAAGTTAACCAGGAGCCATAAAAAGACAGATAATAACATGGTTAACTAGATATATAGTATGGAACAAGAAAATAGACAAAATAATCTATATTCTTTATGGAGAAGATATAACAACCACTGTTCTACGTAAAAAATAAAAATAAAAAGTAATTGATATGAGTCTATCTGAAAAAAAAAAAAAAAAAAAAAAAGGGTAAATCTAAGTTAAGCAACAGCATTGCTCTCGTTTGTCAATGTAAACATCCGGGAGCAGTGCAATAATTGGAGGGAGAGTGAAATGAGGGCAGTGCGCTCTTCCTTTCACGCCTCCAACCAATCGGCTTAGACAGTAATAATTTCCAAGCGTATAAATTACTTTTAATTAAGATAAATTACTTTTGAAACTCTAATTAAGAGAATTTTTAAAATGTTTATAACAAGATGAGATATGAGATAAATATCTTATCTTAAAATTGTATTTTTGATATTTTAATATAGAAGTTTCCCAAATTTCTCATTGGAGTTTTTTTTTCTATGATAAAAAATCTAAATAAATAAATAAATAAATTTGTGGCAACACGAAGTATAGTAATGTAGTTGTGAAGTCTATACATAATTGATTGTTGCATCCTAGACTTACAACTTAAAAAAAAAAAAAAAGAAAAAAAGAATTTAAGATCACTAATGGGATAAATTGAAATTTCCCTTTAATTGATAAGTTCAATCTATATCTTATAATCTTGTCAATGTATATGTTCTTATAGCATCAAATGCGTACCTAAGTGCCGATATTTGCATCACTCAGTATAGGAGTGACATTTTATGTTAACGGTTTGTATTTGTGCACATTCATTTATTAATCGTGCTAGAATTTATCAACTCAAACACGATTTATTTATTAAACGTGCACTCAACTTAGGAAACATTTTAATTATGTTAGTTTGCAAAACCTAATTAAATTAATACATTTAACAAGTAATTAGTACAATTATGATTAATTAACATGTCTTAACATGTTTGTTGATCAATTTATCTTTGTTTTTTAAAATAAAAAAAAATGAAGTTTAGACAATTATGATTAATTAACGTGTTTTATTATGTTTGTTGATCAATTTTTCTTTTTTATTTTTTTAAATAAAAAAATGAAGTTTAGTTATTGAATTTTAAAAACCATATTCTTTGTTTTTAACATCATACGTAATTAAATTTAAATTGTAAATGACAGATATAGTTAATCATTTTATGTATATCAATCCGAATATGACCAATTTATCAATAATGTAAATAGTGTCAACTCATAATTCATCCAATTTCTAATCTATTTATAGTAAATCCTAACCTGTTAATTCCGCATGAGTTTTGAATCGTATTGTTGTGTCATAATTCGAATTGTCACCCTTTGAAGGAAAGAACAATGCTTACATTGCTTAAGCTGCTAAGACAATGAATAGTCTATACTTTTCTTCAAATTAGTTGTATGACACGCGCTTCATCCGTACAGAATAGATAAGCAAAAAAAAAAAAAAAGAAAAGAAAAGAAAAAAATTCACGTGGTGAAAACGTAGCCACCACATGACTACTACGTGACAAACAATAAAAATATAACTAAAAGAATCATCGACTCTTTTAAATATATATATATGTAAGAGATTTTAAAAAAATAAAAAAATTAAAAAAAACTCCGGGACTAAAAATATCTAGCATGGTCTAGAGGATAGGAATACCATCTCAAATTAGAATTGCAGAAAAAAGAAAAATCATAAAGTACACATAAGCCGTGAAGATTTGTTCATTTGTCTCGTATCTACAAAAAGCCCTTAAATAGCTACCAAATTCTTTAATTTCCTCCAAGAAATAATTCATCCAATTTCTAACCTATTTATAGTAAACCCTAACCTGTTAATTCCGCACGAGTTTTGAATCATGTTATCGTGTAATGATTCAAATTGTCACCCTTAGATAGAAAGAACAATGCTTACATTGTTTAAGCTGCTATGACAATGAACAATCCATGCTTCTCTTCAAATTAGTTGTACGACGCATGCTTCATCCATACAGAATATATAAACAAAAGAGAAAAAAAAAAAAAAAAACCACGTGACGATGACGTGGCCATCACATGGTTACTACGTGACAAATAATGAAGATATAACCAAAAGGATTATTGACTCTTTTAAATATATATATATATATATAAGAGATTAAGAAAAAAAAAAAAAAAAAAAAAAAAAAAACACTCCGGGACTAAAAATCCAGAATAGCCTAGAGGATAGGAATGCCATCTCAAATTAGAATTGCAGAAAAAAGAAAAACCATAAAGTACACATAATCCATGAAGATTTGTTCGTTTGTCTTTTATCTACAAAAAGCCCTTAAATAGCTACCAAATTCTTTAAATGTCCTCCAAGAAATAAAAAATTTCGTTAAATGTCCTCCAAGAAATAAAAAATCATTAAATGTTCACCAACGGTGACAATGTTTGACGAAATATTGAATTATATTAAAGTAACGGAACTAATCCATGTTATGCATACTTGACCAGACCGAAGAACATCAAATGGGAGATTATGTGACGATAAAGAGATATGCACATGATTATTTAGGTGTAAAAAATTGAGATGTGAGAATCAGTGATTGAATATTATGAGAAAAAAATAATTATGCATTTCAATAAAATATAATTTTGAAACATTCAATTTTTATCAAATTTGCTTAATTATTAGTTTCAAATTTGTAATTGTTATTGTCCCTTCAGGACATCCGATAAAATTGGAACGATACAGAGAAATTTATAATCATTATTATATATATTTTAGCTTATTAAAGAATCCTCTTATATATTGTTATATGATATTAACAATTATTTATTAGGGTGGTTATACGTATAGCAAACGGTAGTTTCCCAACCTAGAAGGGAAAAAAAATTATAGTGAGTATAGAGCAAACACATAGCAAAAGTCAAAAGACATGAAAAAAATAATACTTTTCTAAGATGAAGGAGTCGAAAGTTATGAGATTGCCGTGAAGCAAAAAGTTGTAAATTTGATGTGAATTCTTATATTGATTTGAATTTTATTTTTTTTTATTTTTTATTTTTTTGTTCTATAAGGTTGATTCAAACTGAACTCTACAATTTTAACATCTTCGATGATTACGTCTAGCATGTGTTTTTTTTACTTGGTAATTACCAAGAGATGTGTTTATATTTAAAAAGTTTGTTAATGTTTTTAAGCCACATATTTTGTTTTTATTCAAAATATATACAGTACGTTTTAAAATTTTATATTTTTACACCATCGGATAATGCTTAATACACAAAATTTATACCATTTTTTTTATCAGCACTTAATTTAGACTCAAAAAATGCCTGAGTGTTATTTACCATTTTATATAAAAATTAAGTGGTATTTTGGATTAATATTAAATGTTGACTGAGAAATTAAGTCATATATCATATATAATCTAGTGGTAAGTAAAATTTTGAAATGCATATATACTTTTTAAATATATGAAAAAATTTAAATAACCCAATTAAAAAAACAAAGGTTATCTTGTTGATGTTGATATATGAAAATGGATGTAACATCACATACAATAATGCACGGTAAGGTTGATAATTAAAGTCATGATATGATAACATGACATGACATTAGATGGCTTGGGTTTTTTATTGTCACGATTAATATATAGGCTATGTTTGGATTGATTTAAAAGTCTAAATATTTAACTAAACATTAATTATATGAGTTTTAACATTAGATGAGTTTTAAAAATGTTAAAAGTAAACTTCACTTATTTTTCTTAAAGTAAATAGTAAGTCAACAAATAAACATGTTAAAAAATATCAGTAATTGTATTAAATAAGTCATTATTGTATCAATTGATAATTAAGATAGATTCTATGAGTTGACATGGATATAAGAGATATATGAATGAGTTGTATTCGTGTTGAAATTTTCAGTCAAATTTTATACAATAAATCGTGTTTTGGTTGATTTTTTTTTAATATATGATTAATAAATAATTTGATTCAAAGGCGACCTATCAACTACCACCTTAGTGCACGGTACTTGGACCTAAAATAAGAGCGTTTGGAGATCTAAAAGCGCTAATTTGTAAATAATCAACCAGATATTCATGTAATAAATTATTACGCAACAATTCATCATATAGTTAAGGCACGTTTCATGAAATTCTAATTCTGATCAGATTTAATAATTAATCGAAAGAGCTATGTAAGTACTAAATAGAATTGGTGTATATTTTTTTTAATGATTCTATTATTTTATAATTATTGTTACTTATTATTAGTTTTTTTTTTTTAACTTAAAGATTGGGAAATTCAAACTCTTTAATTTATATGATGAAATCAAGTGTAAAATTATCACGAAATTATGTCTAGAGCCACATTATTGTTAGTGTTTTAATTATTTTTTATTCCTTAATATGCGGATGGTTATTTAAAATATTGAGAATGATATTATTGTAATAATCACATAATAATTCAATACTTTAATCACTAATAACTAAATATCAAAGTCTAACATATATTTTAGTTGGTGTCAAATTTCACACTGCTTATATCACATGTCAAATTTTGAAAAATAATAATAATGCTATATTCGATAGAAAATTCTGTTCAAATGTTGAATCGGAAATTGGCACATTAAATTACATATTAAGATTTATATATATATATATATATATATATATATATATATAGGCATGCAAACTTTGAATGGTATTCAAAACCCGCTATTCCGCTCCCAAGATAAAAATGTGGTGGCGGGTATTCAGGAAGTAATGTCTCACTCCATTAGTGGTAAGCGTGTCATACCTCTCGAATGGTGTGGCCCACTTACTTGACCAGTTTATCATTTACTTTTATCTGATGATGTTGTTCATAATGATAACGTGCCATTGTTTTTAAGGCCAATTGTACTGGATGACATTAAGAATTTGCAATAAAATCCAGCCACCTTTCAAAAATAAATAAATAAATGAAATGAAAAATTAAATGTATAATTATCATTAAATTACACCTCCAATGATTATATTAAAGCTGTTTTTAATTTAGGGGGTGTTTGGTATGTTAGTTTGAGTTGAAATATTTTAGTTGTAATAGTAAATTTTTTTGAATTTTCAGAAAAGACAAAAAACTTTTTGGGAAAAAGACAAAAAAAAGTTTAAAATGAGTTTGAGTTGAGTTGGTAGCCATCCTCCCCCTTATCTTTTACAGCACACGATTTCAACATTCGGGTACTGTTTAGTAACGATAAATATAAATAAAACATAGGTCTTCTTACATTTATCACAAGAAAAAAAAAAAAACATATAGGTTTTCTCCCTTTGACTTGCTCAGGATAAATATTTAACGGAATTATATATTTAAAGAAGTTAAAAATAATTTTCGATAGTATGACAATATTTGTTAGAAAAGAAAAGGCAAACCACATGGAAATTTATAATATAATTATTTTTTGCTAAAGCAATTAATTAGAACATCAAAAAGGTGAACAAAATATAGGAAAAAAAATGAAAAATTAAAAAAAAATAAGGGAGAAAGAGCAAAATAGCTTTTTTGAAAAAAAATAATAGTAAGTTACAATATAAAATTGTAAACATAATAACAAATAACATAAAAAAATTTATGGCCACATAAAAAACAAAAACAAAAAAAAAAAGCAGAGATTAAAAAAAAAAAAGCATATTCCTTCTTTCTCTTTATGCCATGAAGTTATGCACGTCAATTCGTTACTAAAAAATATATGTTATAATTTATCATCTTTTGAAAATATATGCACTAAATTTTAAAAGCACTAAGAAACAAGCTTATAGCTAGGTTTTAGATAGGTATTAAAAAATAAAATACTTTATTTTTTTTCCCTATCTATTTTATCCTTTTGACTGAAGATTATATGACATACTTTTTTAAGAAAGTATGACAATTAAAAAATAATAATAATCTGATAAAAAATTAAAACCATAGAATTCTCCAAATTAAAAACCTTTACCAAATTTGACACGACACTTATGAAAATAAAAATTTGAAACCATGTTTTAATTTATACTCCTACATATAATACTGTTTCAAGTATTGTATTTGTTGTTTTTTAATAATTTTAAGCTTTATAATTTGTAAAAATAAGTTTCAAATTGATTAAAAATGATAATTTAAAAGGCATTTAAAATCTCCGTTTGTGTCCCTTCAGGAAGATTATATTTGAAATTGAGTTGAAGTGTTCTGAAATAATGAAGCATTTTAATCAATACATTTTAGTAGTTGGTCAACCAAATGTCTATGGTATTAGAGTACAACAATAGTTATTACAATAGTTCATCCAAATAGGACATTAAGAAGGAGAATAAAATATAGGAATACATCACGATAAAAATGGGGGTGAAATATGTAGTTGTAAACAGAACTTAACGATTATTTTTATATTTGTTTTCATCATATGGTGTAGAGTTCGAATTCTCTCTCCTAAATTATAAAAGGATTATTTATCATTTTATACCATGCATTTTGTTTTTACTTAGAAAGTATATCATGTATTTTAAAATTTTTATCTTTTTTAATATCATTAGAACATATTTGATTCATAAATTTATATTTTTTTCTTGATCAACTTGTATTGATATCAAAAATACTAAAAATACCCTCGAAATTAAAATTAAAAAATAATTGAAGAAATTCAAATTTAAGGGTATTTTAAGGTCTTTATGAAGAATTAACATGAGAAAATATGTAGATTTGTGTAGTAGATATAATAGAATGGTTTGAAAATACTTTAAAATGTAGGGTATTCTATTATACTTTCTAAATAAAATCATATTACATGGTTTAAAAAGTGAACATTCCAAATTTTATTTTTCTTTCTTAGGATATTTTGGATATTATTAAGTCAAATTAAGTGTTGATTAAGAAAATATATGAACTTTTATGTTAAATATAATCTGAAGATATACAAATATAATACATATTTCAAAATATATGTATACTTTATGAATAAAAGCAGAATATAGAGTATTAAAATGTATATAACAAAAAAAATTGAAGGGAAATATATAAAATTTTATATAACATATAAATGTGTAGAGAGAGATTATTAGGAGTAAATTATAAATTGCTTAAATAATGCTTACACCCCAGAGATCTAGAATCTTTTATGGTGCCATAAAATATGCGTGAAAATTCTTGTTGAACCGCATTTTTCGTGCCCAAGAATTCTAATGGAACCGACAGACCGTAGAAGGTTCTTCTCTGAATCTCCCTTTCATTTACTAGTCTTGGAAAATTCGAAATAATATTAAATCCAAACAACTTTATTGAAAAATATTTTAGAAAAATTTGAAAATGCAAAACTAATGTGACAAATAATTGAAATTATGACTGACAATATGGGTCGCGACACGATGACACGATTCGAATACGATACGAATTTCGCAGGTTTGGGTTGAGAAAAATAGGGGTTGGTTCAAATTCAGGTTACTTGAATTAAACACTGGAAAAAACGGGTCGTATTCGGATTGGACCCGTTAAACCCAAACACGACCTGTACTTTTTATGCGGGTCAATTTCGTGTCAATTTCATTTTAATTTCGTATCAATTTCAGGTCTAACCCGAACATGACCTGAAATAAATGTCAATTTCATGTCGCGTGTCAAGTTCAGTTTGTGTCATATCAACCTACTATGGGTCTGTGTCGTATTCATGTTGCGGATCATGTCAATTTTCATGTCACGAGTCGTGTTTGGTTTGGGAAAAAAAATCGACATGGTTCTAACACGATACGAATCCGACACGTTACACGAATTGTCACCCCTAATTAAAATTTCCGTATAATTCTTGAGTTCTATCTTTTTATAATATTGTTAATGAATGGGTTTTTATTAGCATATGTCTGCACCAAGTATCAATGTTTATATAGATGAAAAGAGGGGTGACATTTCATAGTAATTGTATTAATTGTGTCACCGTATCAAATTGAATATGATCTATTTATTTATGTTTTTTTTTTAATGGATGTCTCTGAACTTTTTAAATTTGACAATTTAGTTACTAAACTTTCTTTTTTCTTAGCAATCAACCTCCTAAATTTATAATTTTTGATAACTCAATTTTTTTTTTAATCAAATCTGTTAAGATTTCAATAGTTTTTGCACATATTTTGCACATTACAACCCAAGAAAGACATATTGAATCATTTTGACTTAACTTTAATATGAATTCCTTTAAAAACTTTAACCTAATATAATTAGAACTTGAATTTGATCCTAAACTTTAAAATAAATTTGTATTGAAATTAAGCAAAAGTGATCAGCAATGACCTTCTGAGGCTATATTGTACAAGCTATTTGCAAATAAACCGTCCATATTTTAACGGATTTGGGCAAAATGAGTGAGCTGTCAAAAATTATAAGTTCAGAGAGTTGATTTCATGAAAAATAGTATAAGACTAAATTATCAAATTTGAAAAGTTCAAGGGCCACATTACAAAATAGCCATTTAGTTAATACGAGTTTAATACCCGTGTGTTGCATGGGGATGCAAGGGAAAAAATAAAAGGAAATAATTGAATATTATATAATAAAAGTAGTTAGTTAAGATAAATAATATAATTATGATTAGTATATTTTTTTCTAGCATTTATTATTATAATATTAGAATATTTACATTTAAGTTTATATTAAAATGTTGAATTTATATAAACAGACAAATATATATATATATATATGTTTATAAACAAAGTTGTTGCAATTGGAATATCTTCTACTGAAAATGTCATCAACCGTGTTTAATTTTCTTTCCTTTTTCCTCCTATCTGTCATGAGAAAAAGATTAATTATTTTATGTTTATAAATAAAATTGAAATTAGTATAATTATATAATATGTAATTATATATAAAAGATAATTATGGGTAAAACCAAAAACCTACTGTGAGAAGGGGAAAAGTAACTAAAGAAAAAGGGGTAAAACGGTCATTCTACTGTAGGGGCAGCAGTAAATTACTGTATAGAGGGGTAAATACGGTAACTCACTGTGCAGCCAGAGAAAAAGCAATGAATTTGAAGGACCAAAGCGTCGTTTTACTGTACAGTATTGTTTGATACTGTAGCTTACTGTAGCTCACTGTAGAATACTGTAGTAGAATAGCGAAAATGAAATACAAAAAAGCCAAAAATTACTGTAAATTACTGTACAGTGAGCAGTAAAACTTTGTATTTTTTTAGTATATATAATAACGTTGATTGTGTCAACACACACAACCTATTAATTGTTGTTTTTAATTAAAAAAAATCAATATAATTATGACTAGTTTAACACGATTATAATATATTTATTGATTGATTTATCTTTTTATTTAAGACAAAAAATGTGGAGTTCACCTATAAATATTAAAATTCATGGCATTTGTATTTAACTAATTATCTAAACTTTTAGATTACACTATGTTTAATTTGATTGAAAATGACATGTAGTTAATCGTGTTAAACCATGCATGTTCAGTTTATTAATTTCAGTAACCATGTTAATTTTGTAAAAATTTTGAGTCATATTAACACGTCCTAACCTAAATTGTCATCCCAAGATAGAAAGGAAAATGCTTAAGTTGCTTTTTTTTTTGATAAAATGTTAAATGGGTTATAGGAGTAGAAGTTAGCATTCCCAGATAACCCCAACTAGTTGGATGTTACTCCGCGTGATATATAGATCTCTTACGAAGTAGATTATCTATATATCTCGACCAATACGATGACGACTCGAATCAAGCATTCAATGAGGAGAATGAGCGTCTTATCAATCCACGTTGGATAATAGCACTATGACAGATACAAATTGATAAACACTTTTCCTAAAATAATTAGAAAAAAAAAAAAAAAAAAAAAGCCGGCGCTTGTATTATGTATGTATAGCCTAGATGATGAGAATACCATCTCAAATTAGAATATAAGAAAGACATTCATAAAGTACACTTTTTTATATAAGAAAGAAAACAAAGTACACATAAACCATGACGATTTGAACATTTGTCCCGTTGCTACAAAAAGCTTTTAAATTGCTACCTAATTCATTAAATGTCCATCAAATTGTGACAATAATTATTGACGAAATGTTGAATTAAAGTGATGGAACTAATCCATGTTCTGCTTTATTTACTTATTTATTTAATTTTGGCAGAACTGCGACCTGACTAGACCGGAGGGGACACACCAAATGGGAGATTTTGTGAAGTGAACGAGATACGCGCACAATTAATTATCAGGTGGAGTTATGATCATGTTGTCAAATATTTATTATTATTATTATTTTGGCCGAAGGATCATGGTGTCATATATACTGAAATAATAAAAGCTGATCCGGCCCTGTGAAAAGAAGAGTGAGAGATGGAGGAAAGCATTATTGATCGGAGATTCGTTGCACTGTTGAGTATCTGACTATCAAATTTTACCTACAAATTCGATCGGATGTTGAGTTGAGAAGTAGGGTTCATGTCATTTGTGGAGGGATGTCAGATTGAAGCTGTGAATGGGGTTGCATTGCTGCCCAGTGGCGAGCCATTTTCGAACGTGTTGGTCATCGTTTTGGCTTGCCTTTTGGAGATTTTGGTCTAATAGAAAAGATGAGTCATATTGTAAAACATATGCGTTGGTCTTCGTCACCATCGGAGATATGTGTTTGCCAATTATTTACTTTTTATGTTATTTTCTTCCGCTAGTGTTAAGGGACCTCACTCTCCTTGATGTTTTGATGTTTTGACTTACAGTTTTTATCATTTTTTGTTAATGATACCAGTGATTCTTACCCCAGATTAGTTTAGCTTTTTTATCTTGTTTTGTTAGTATTTGGTTTTGTTTTTTAATAATGGTGGTTCTTATCGCGATCAGTAATGACCAGATCCAACCCATTGAACCGAGCAAACTCAATCTTACCTATCTGTGCATAGATTTTGCGTTATGTGTCATGTGTGCCACTATTATTGTATTTATAATTTCATTCACAATGTTCATTCGATTGGTCCTGACTGGATGTAAACTATTGAACCCAATCATACCACACATACAGAGATTATGGATTATGCGTCGTATGTGCCACTATTTTATGTGTTTGGAATTCAGTTATGGGAAATGTGGAATTGTTGCAGGTGTAGGAGATTGCCTTTCTGGGGTTTTTTTTATATAAAAAAAAATGATAAGAAAACCAACTCCAATACCAAATCTTGAGTATCAATTTATGTAATATATGAGTTATTATTATTTTATTGATAGATGTATAAAAGATTGTTATATCAATGGATTGTATCTACTAATTAAAAGATGTCAATTCACCGTCACATGAATTGATACTATAAAATTGAAAGAGTCGGTATCCATAACACTACTTTTATATAAAAGGAAAACTACAGAAAAGGCCTCATTTGTTTTACAAGAATCCATCTATTTTCCTTCGCTTGTTATACTAATAGGGTGTTTGGCAAACCATTTAAAAACACTCATCTCAAAATTTTTTTTGTCTTTTTCCTCAAAAGTTTTTGTCTTTTTCCCAAAAAATTTTTTATCTTTTCTGAAAATTCAAAAAAATTTACTATTGAAACTTAAAAATCTCAATTTAAACTACTTCACCAAACACCCCTAATGTTCAAAAGACCCCGTGAGTTTGTAAAATTAGTCACAAAATGCACAATAAAGTGATTAAACTTTTTAAATATGAAGACTACCCATCCCAATTTATATTAAAATTTATTTTAAATATGATTTGACTCAAAAATAAAATAAAATAAAATATCTCAAAAAAAAAAAAAAAAAGAATGAATAAACAAAAAAGAAGATCCCCGTGGCAACGGGAACACAATGAGGAAACTCCCTCACCTCTCCAATCAACTGCGCCGATTTCCTTTGTGTTCCCCTCCCTTCTGATCTGCTTCGCTCGCAACAATGCAAGAGTCCCCCAAGCTCCCAAATCTTTGATTTCCTTCTTCATTCGATTTTCTTTGTTTTTGTTTGAATTGTACTTAGGGTATGTTTGTTTTTAAGTTCATTGTAAACTAAATTATACTTTTTTTTTATTATGATTTTTATCTTTTTTTGAAAAAGTTTTTTGTTTTTTCTGAAAAATTTATCTGTCTTTTCTGAAAAATTACTATTAAAACTTAAAAATCTTAAACTAATGGCTTGTTTGGCACTCAAGTTTAACTCAAGTTAAACTGTATTTTTTTTGTCTTTTCCTGAAAAAGTTTTTTATCTTTTTTGAAAAGTCAACAAAAATTACTATTTAAACTTAAAAATCTTAAACTAAACTCATTCACCAAACACCCTCTCAATGTAGATTTGGAAATATAATCTTGAAATTTTTCAAAAATTTAATCACTTCAGGGGACATTTTTTAATTGATAGTACAAATATAAACCGTCAAAAAAAAAAAAAAAAGCTTGCATTTGGACATCAGGTTTGTATTTAAAAATTCCTTCAATTTTCGTCTTTTTTTAAAAAGTCAACAAAAATTTTAACTAGTTTTTAAAAATCAACCAACTCTAATATAAAAATTACATTATAAATCGGTACACCAAACGCTAAATAAGTTGTTAAGGATTGACAAATTTGGGATCATCAGTGCTAAAATCCCAATTTGTAATGCTGATATGTTTGTGTTTTGGGGGAAAAAAAATAAGAGAGCTAATTTATAAATAATCATCCAGCAATCATGTAATGAACTATTATTCAAGAATGATTAACAAACCCTCATTTAGCCAAAGTGCGTTTAACGAAATTCCTCTAGTGACCTTTAGGGTTTGTTTGCTTCATTAGTTCATTCCAACTCTAGCTGTACTGTTTTTTGTCTTTTTCTTAAAAAGTTTTTTGTCTTTTCTGAAAATTCAAAAAAGTTTATATTACATCTAAAATATTTTAACTCAAACTAACCAACCAAACACACACTTAGATTTACCAAAGAAATACTAATTAATTCTGATCATAGTAATTAAGAGGATGAAAGAAGTATGTAATTACTAAAAGAATGTGTCTCCTATATTCTAATTTATATGATTCTCTGCATATAGTAGTATGCTAAGAAATTGTCCACTTATATAATAGAATGTGTGTGTATTCTTTTTCTTTTTACATAATTTTATGTGTTATTAAATGAGTAGATTTGATCCCTACATTAACTACTGCTACTTTCATGTTGGATTATATCAGAAGAAATAATTAAAATTTTCAATATCCACACACAATATAGAGTTGAACAAAAATATCTCAGTTTTTCTACCAAAAAAAAAAAAAAAAAAGAAGCAAAAATCTCTGAGTTTCAAAATATTCATTATTTGAAGCAAGATCCTCGTCCGAAACAGACATCTTCAGCTTTAATTATTGAGTAAGAAACAGTTAACAATTGTGATTATTTTTTGCTAAAGCAATTTGTTAGAACATGATAAACGTGAACTTTAAATATGAAAAATAAAAATAAAAGAAATAAAAGAATGTAAAATTAAATAAACAATGAATCAGGAACATTTTTTAGGATTGGTTAAAAAACAAGCTTATAGCATTTAGATAAGTATATATAATTAGGTTGGATGACATTTTTCAATCACCTAAACTAATAATTGAACCAATTTTTTTTTTTTTTTTAGGAAAATAGCCATTCGTTATTTCTCATATTTGATCAATGAGTGATTGACTATAAAAAATGATGATTGACTAATAGTTAATTAGTGATTTATTATGAAATTTAGTGATTTAAGTTATTATTATAATGATTGACTTACCATAAATTAATCACTGATTGATTATTATGTGATAATTGATCATTTAAAAAAATTTATTAACCATTTTAGAAAAAATAATATTTTAACTATTTAGCTATAAATTCTTTATATATATATATATATATATATATATATATATAGAATACTTTATTATTTTGAGCCGTTAGATTATATGACATCCTCTATCTTTATTAGTGCAAATGTCAATATCATCATATTTGAGACAAAATTTGAAAATAAAAAATTAGATATCTTGTTCTGTTTTATACTCCAACATATTGTAATTTCGAATACTATAAAGTTTTTTTTTTTTCGCCCTGAATTTCAAATACTATATTTATTTTTGATAATTTTAAGCTTTGTAATTAAAAAAAAGTTTTGTATTAATTAAAAAAAATTTTAACCAATAATTAAAAAAAAAGGGTTAAGATATCAACCTATTTAAATTCATGTTTACTTATAAAATACAAAAGAAGGGGTTGTTTGGTGAATGAGTTTAGTTTAAAATTTTTAAGTTTCAATAGTAATTTTTCAGAAAAGACAAAAAACTTTTTCAGAATCAGACAAAAATCATGATGAAAAAAGTACAATTTAATTTAAAATAAGTTTAAAACTAAACACCCCTTAAGAGATTAGTGAGATTTGCACGAAAATAAAAAAAGAGAATGACATTCATTACATCTACTTATTATTGATTAATTGTCCAAAAGAATGAATACCAAATTTATTTAGATACTTTTATAAAATCTCATGTGTTAATAACTGTTTGATCATGTAAAATGATAGTTTAATAACTGCAATGATAAAATTAACCTTATTAAGGTTAGTAATCATAAAAGAAGAGTACATCATCTAATAGTTAAATAAACACTAAAAAAGAGAGTTAATGATATTCATTCTTCTTATTTTACTTTTTCTTACAATTTTATGATATTTTTTTACAATTTAATAAACGTAAAATTACATTTCTTATACAAAAATGAAGGCAAAATTTCTTTTGTTAATGAAAATGATTTTTATATTACCTTAATGTAAAAATGTTTTTTTTTTTTTTTTACTTTTTTTTGTTAACGTTAAATAGATTAACACGTTGATTTAGTCGTACATTGAAAAATTATGGAAAAGAGAATTGTTTTGGGTCAAATTCAGACATCTGGACCAAGCAGCGGACAGTCCCACACTCGTGTCATAATAAAAAAGAAAAACAAAGAAAAAACCAAAACAAAAGAAATAAAAATAAATAAATGAATGGAACGGAAGATAATGTTGAAAAAAAAAAAATAATTCAAATTTAAATTGCTCAGCAGATCAAGATTCAGCAGTCCTTCTAGAAGGGTTTTGAAAGCCTGGTGTAGGACGGTCTCTCTCTCTCCCTCTCTCTCTCTCAGTAGAGAGGGAGAGAGAGAGCGACTTTTTCATTTGTTTTTTGCGACTCCCAAAAAGAAAATTGATTGATTTGATTGGAAGAGTTTTTTTTTTTTTTTTTTGGCTCGGTTTTTGCTTTTGATTTCCTATATGGGTTTGTTGTCGCCACCCTATTATGACTTCTTCCTCATTTCTTGTAGTAGCCGCCCTCTCTCTCTCTCTTCTTTCTCTCTGTAGATTCTCTCTCTAGAAGCTCTCTCTATCTCTCTCCCTGTAGCTTCCATCAATGGCTTTGACTTTGTTATTTGTCGCCCAACACAACACGCTTCTCCAACACCCATTTCTACCCAAAGACGAACCAGCTTCTCCACCACCATTCTCACAAACTCTCTCTCTCTCTCTCTCTCTCTCTCTGTAGATTGCCTTGGTGCTTAAGCTTCTAAGTTCTCGTAAACCCAGGTTAGAAAAAGCAAAAGTGTAGTTATCTTATTCGCTGTTACTCTCAAATATTCGATTTTTTGTACAGTTTGTGTTGTTGTATTAGTTTCTGTCTATGTTTTTGTTGTAAATTTTTGTTCTTTGATAAGATTCACGATCTGGGCATTGTATGAATTGTGTAATTATTGACTGGTTTATTATGCTCAAGAGGTCTCTGATCCTCAGATCATGGCCTGAAAAAAACAACTTCTGAATCTGTTTTTGACAACCCGGAAGACCCAAAACCGAGTATCTGCCCACCATAACCGTAGAGATTGAGTTAGGAATACCGAGTTCTAGTCTATCCAGGTCGGTTTTCCGGGATGGACTCCAAAAACCCTGCTGAGAATTCCCAAAGTATTGAGTCTGTCTTCAACAACTCTTCTTCTCGGAGGAGCATTTCGTCGTCTCAGTCCAGGAATTCCGTTCGGGAAGTGACTTTCGGCGATCTCGGCATGAAGCCCGTGAGGTTTGGGTCTAGAGCAGGGGATTCGGAGGCCTTTAGCATATCACAGAAGGAGATCAATGAGGATGAGGCCAGGTTGGTATATATAGATGATCCTGGCAAGACCAATGAGAGGTTCGAATTTGCTAGGAATTCGATAAGGACCACAAAGTACTCAATCTTAACATTTTTGCCTAGGAATTTGTTTGAGCAATTTCATAGGGTGGCATACATTTATTTCCTTGTGATAGCCGTGCTTAATCAGCTGCCTCAGCTGGCGGTTTTCGGCAGAACAGCTTCTGTTTTGCCTTTGGCCTTTGTCCTTCTAGTTACTGCAGTTAAGGATGCATATGAAGACTATAGGCGGCATAGGTCGGACAAGATCGAGAATAATCGGTTGGCTTCGGTTTTGATCAACAATCAGTTCCAAGAGAAAAGATGGAAAGACATAAAAGTTGGTGAAGTCATCAAGATTCGAGCAAATGAGACCATTCCTTGTGACATGGTGTTGCTCTCAACTAGTGACCCTACTGGGGTTGCATATGTGCAGACTATCAATTTGGATGGCGAGTCGAATTTGAAGACCCGGTACGCGAAACAAGAAACACTCTCGAAGTTGCCCGAGAAGGAGAAGGTTAGTGGAGTGATTAGGTGCGAGAAACCCAATCGGAATATTTATGGGTTCCAGGCAAATTTGGAAATGGATGGGAAAAAACTGTCTCTTGGACCTTCCAATGTTGTTCTTCGAGGCTGTGAGCTCAAAAACACCGGTTGGGCCATTGGGGTTGTAGTTTATGCTGGTCGAGAGACGAAGGCTATGCTCAACAGCTCTGGAGCCCCATCTAAACGCAGCCGGCTTGAGACCCGTATGAACGTCGAGATCATTATCCTTTCTGTGTTTCTTATTTCTTTGTGTACAGTTGTCTCCGTATGCGCTGCTGTTTGGTTGAGGCGCCACCGGGACGAGTTGGATTACCTACCTTACTACAGAAGAAAGGACTTCTCTGAGAAGGAAGTGGAAAACTACAACTACTATGGATGGGGAATGGAGATATTTTTCACTTTCCTCATGTCTGTTATCGTGTTCCAGATTATGATCCCCATTTCTCTGTACGTGTCTATGGAGCTTGTTCGTGTTGGTCAGGCGTTTTTTATGATCGGAGATGAGAAAATGTATGATGAGGCCACAAATTCGAGATTCCAGTGCAGAGCTTTGAATATAAACGAAGATTTGGGACAAATCAAGTATGTATTTTCTGATAAAACCGGTACTCTTACAGAGAATAAGATGGAATTTCAGTGTGCTAGCATTGGCGGGGTGGATTACAGCGGTGCCGGAATTTCAGAACAAGAGCTTGGTGGTTACTCAACGAAAGGTAAATCAATATGTTCTAGAAAACCATTTCGTAATTAAAGCGTATGACTATTTTGATCTTTGCTATCATCTCTACTTACTGTGTCTTATACTTTCTTAAACTCCTTGCATTATTTAATCAGTTGATGGGAATATTTTGAGGCCAAAAATGAAGGTTAATTTGGACCCGGAGCTTCTACAGTTATCAGAGAGTGGAAAGAATTCAGACAAAGGAATGCAGGTCTACGATTTCTTCCTTGCATTAGCAGCTTGCAACACAATTGTTCCTCTTGTGACGGATGCATCTGATCCTACCGTGAAGTTGGTAGATTACCAAGGAGAGTCTCCCGATGAGCAAGCGCTGGTTTATGCCGCTGCAAATTATGGTTTTATGCTGATTGAAAGAACGTCAGGCCATATAGTCGTTGATATACATGGACAAAGACAAAGGTAACTTGAACGTCACCCTCCTGGTTGATTTTATTTTTTAATCTTTTTTCACATTTTTAGTTTGGTTGGTTATGTTTCTCAAAGTGGTAGATCCGTAAATCCTATTTCAAGAAATGCGGATATTATTACTTTCGTTTCATTAATTTCTCGATCTCTCGAAATGCAGGTTCAATGTTTTGGGTTTGCACGAGTTTGATAGTGATCGTAAGAGAATGTCAGTCATACTAGGGTGCCCAGACAAGACCGTAAAAGTTTTTGTAAAAGGTGCTGATACGACAATGTTTAGTGTGATTGATAAATCAATGAACTTGAGCATGATACGTACAACCGAAGCTCATCTTCATAATTACTCCTCAAAGGGTTTAAGAACACTTGTTGTTGGGATGCGGGATTTGAGTCCTTCTGAATTTGAGCAGTGGCACTCTTCCTTTGAGGCAGCAAGCATGGCTTTGATGGGTCGGGCTGCTCTACTTCGCAAGGTTGCAGCCAGCATAGAAAACAATCTAAGCATACTTGGTGCCTCTGGAATTGAAGATAAACTTCAAAAAGGAGTCCCAGAAGCAATAGAGTCACTACGAGCAGCTGGGATTAAGGTTTGGGTTTTAACGGGTGACAAGCAAGAAACTGCGATATCAATAGGCTACTCTTCAAAGCTCCTGACTTCCAGGATGACCCAGATTATAATTAACAGTAGCTCCAAGGAGTCTTGTAGAAGAAGTTTACAAGAGGCGATAAAAACGGCTAAAGGGCTTGTAACTGTATCTATGGGGGGCACTGACAATACGGAAGGGACATCAGGGGCCACTCCAAATCCGGTAGCCTTGATCATTGATGGTACTAGCCTTGTTTACATTCTAGACAGCGAACTTGAAGAACAGGTAATTTCTTCTTGGCCCGGTCTTCTTTGCTAAGACTTGGATGATGTCTTATTTTTCTAATCCAATTTTATTTGCTAAATTGCAGCTCTTTGAGTTGGCGAGTAAGTGCTCAGTAGTGCTATGTTGCCGAGTGGCTCCCTTACAAAAAGCTGGAATTGTTGCCCTTGTAAAGAACCGGACTTCGGACATGACTCTGGCCATTGGGGATGGTATATTTTCTCCCAAAATCCTGAAAACCTTTTTTTGGCTCTCTCTTTACTGGAATTTCAAGCTGATGTTTGAGCTGGATTTAAAACAGGTGCTAATGATGTTTCAATGATCCAAATGGCTGATGTTGGAGTTGGCATAAGTGGCCAAGAGGGTCGGCAGGCTGTCATGGCATCGGATTTTGCGATGGGGCAGTTCCGATTCTTGGTTCCCCTTTTATTGGTTCATGGACATTGGAATTATCAGCGAATGGGTTACATGATCGTGTACAATTTTTACAGAAATGCCGTGTTTGTTCTTGTTTTATTTTGGTGAGTATTTTATTTATCTCTGGGTTGGTTTCATTATTAAGTGAAATTCTTTCTTATTATCTCATACATCATGGACTTTGTGTAGGTATGTGCTCTTCACGGCTTTTACTTTGACGACCGCAATCAACGAATGGAGCAGCGTGTTGTATTCTATCATTTATACCTCGTTGCCTACCATTGTTGTCGGAATTCTTGACAAGGACTTAAGTAGAAGAACGCTTTTAAAGGATCCTCAGCTTTACGGAGCTGGTCAAAGACAAGAATGCTACAACTCAAAATTGTTTTGGCTCACAATGTTGGACACGTTGTGGCAAAGCATCGTCATCTTCTTTATCCCTCTTTTGGCATATTGGGAAACCTCTGTCGATGTGTCGAGTATAGGAGATCTCTGGACAATTGCAGTGGTTATATTGGTTAATTTGCACTTGGCTATGGATATCGGTCAGTGGACTTGGGTTACTCATTCTGCCATTTGGGGATCTATAGTTGCAACCTGGATTTGCGTCATTGTCATCGATGCTATACCATCACTTGTTGGTTACTGGTACGCCCTCTTATCTAGTAGTGTGCTTCTTTTTAGTTTGAATTTTGTAGTGTGCTATACCATATCCCAAGTACCTAGAATCGCCTAATTTGAATTTTGTTCTTTTTAGTTTTGTAATATCTTTTCGCCATCATTACTATCAAGAACAATCTGTGATCATTTGAACTGGTAACTGTTGTTTATCGATTTGTTTTAACCCCAGTTGCTCACTTTCACGCATCACTCTCATCTGATGTCTACGAACAAACATATTACACACTGTGATACGGCAAAATCAAATTTGCCCGGTTTCTTTTCTTTCTTCTATTTATTTTTCTTGATATGCAAAGTAACATTTTAGTATTAAAATGATCAACATTATGCATTTCTTGTGCACAGGCACTGATATTTGTTGCTCTCGTATTTATTTGGCAGGGCGATATTTGAAATCGGAAAGAGCAGGTTGTTTTGGTTGTGTTTACTTGGAATCATTGTAGCAGCGCTCCTCCCACGTGTCGTCGTAAAATTTCTGTATCAGTACTACTGTCCTTGTGACGTTCAGATTGCCAGAGAAGTTGAGAAGTTCGGCAGTCCAAGAGAGTTAGTAGCTGCACAAATAGAAATGAATCCGATCTTGGATCATCAGCATAGATGACAAGGTGATTTTGTTTTTTCTTGAAAAGTTTTTTTTTTTTTTTTGCTTTTTTGTTTTTTGTTTTCCTTTCATACAAAATGTATTTATTCTTTGGGCCACTTCAGAGTAATCTCTCTTGGTCGCCGGATTTTCATAATTTATTATCCGAAGGATAGAGTTTGCCTCGCTGGGTTTACAGTTCATACTGGGGCTTTCTTTTTGTTGTATTTTGCGTCTGTGAATTAGATTTTACCGTGTGTACAATGACGATGTAAATCTGTTCAGAGAAAGAAGGGTAACACAATTTACCATGAAAGATTTTGAACATCATTCATTTTTTTCCCTTCTTTTTTTTTTCTCCCACAAACCTTTTAATCTCTTTGATGTTGGATTTCATCTCGATACATCTTTATTTATTCAGTGGGGTCCACACCCTCTCTCCCATTTTCCGACTTGGATATCCAGGATTTTTGGTAGTTCTGTAAATATAGCGGTTAGGACCACGTACCAGAAATAAAAACGTTAAGGAATATTTAATATTACACGTATCCTGACGATGGATCTTATGTTGTGAGACTTCTCCTTTATTAACGAGTGATGTTAAACATCATTAATGTTTTTTAACATTATTTTACTAAAAATGCACGTTTCTAAAGATATGGTCAAGATCACATCAAATTATGTAAGAATATATGATGTACAGTCTCTTTTACCGATCACAGTTACTCTACCTGTATTTGGCTTAGTACTTTGTCATGTTAATGGTAGCTTTAACATAACAAGTTATCGGTTTTTTTTTTTTTTTTTTTTTTTTTGAATAGCTAAATTGCTAGTTTAGCTTTTAAATTTTTAAGTTTGGATCCTGTTTTTTCTTTTTCGTAGCTTGAAACCCTAAATTATTAAAGACGGTGTTACAATAGTCCTTGTTAATTTGTAGACAGACTATGATTGTAATTTAGTAAAAAAAAAATGATGTTTATTAACGAATTCCATCAAAAAATTAACAAAAATAGCTACTGTAGTATTGTTTTTAATAATTTAGGGTCACATAAACTAAAAAAAAGAAAAAGAAAACCGCATCAAAGTTGCACAATTTAAGAATTTAAAAACTAACCAAGCAATTAGCGAGCGAAAAAAAAATTGAGCAATTAACCCTTTCTATTTTATACTTCTGTCACATCATTTGTAGTTTAATATTGATGTAGTGCAATCTATGGGCGATGTTTATTGTTAATTTAGTACTTTTTTTTTAACCTTTGGAAGGTTGCATTTTGTAGTTTTTGAACCTTCTATGAATTGAACTTTTCAACCCAAAAAAAAAATAAATAAATAAAAAGAGGAAAAAAAGAAAGGAAAAGGGATTCAGACGCAACACTAGAACAACACGAAAAAAGAAGAGGAAGAGATCATGATAACCACCCATTTTCGGGAAAGTGTCAGTCAGGCGACTTTGAACACTATAAAGATTGAGATGTATGTATGTTTGTTTGCAGTCACAGGAGGCTTTCACGTACAGAGTGTGAGAGGGTCTGGTTGGGTTGGCTTCTCATTTTTGTTTTTTGTGTTATTGTTTTGTCACTTACGACTGTATAACAATTAATTTGTTTTTGCTGCTATTTCTGTTTTGGTTTTTTGTCTTCTTCTTTGTTGTCATTACTGAACACTCTGACGACCTTTTCTTTTCTTTCTTCGATCAAATAAGGGTTATAATTTTTTTTTTTTTTTTTTGGGAATCGATCAATATAAAAAATCAAATAGCAAGGTTTTGAAATTGTTTAACCAACTAGCAATAGATAACTTCTTTATTAGTAAATTTTTTTTTTATATAAAAATAAACGGAAACTATTAAAATCATCTGAAACTCCTGTTTGGATCACATATTTATTGTACATTACGGGGACGTTTGGTTTATCATTTCAACTCAAACTTTTCATCTCAGTTTTTGTCTTTTTCTGAAAAAGTTTTTTTTATCTTTTCTGAAAAAGTTTTTTGTCTTTTCTGAAAAGTCAATAAAAATTACTATTGAAATTTAAAATTTTCAACTCAAACTGGTGAACCAAACGGAGCCTATAATTCCAGTATGATGCAATATGTATTTTGGATATCGCGTATATGGCATTCCAATACAATAGACTAACTCAATACATTATTTTTCCATTCACTTTTTATATCTATTTGTATCAATCACATCATAAACATTAACTCATATTCCAATACACCTCTTGTATTGAAATACAATGTAAAATAAACATGTGATCCAAACGAACTATATAATTTTCATGTTGTTTTGCATGGACATACGTTGAAAATATGGATTTCACTAACCATATAGATTTTTCATGTCTATCATTTGCTATGTTACAATCAGAGGGACCATAGAAAGAACACAAGCATTTAATACCAGCCATTATCAAGTAATCGATCGGTTTTTAGACTAAAAACAAATATAACCAGTGTCTTTTTAACCCTTAAACAACATTTTTGCATTTTGCCCCCTGAAGTAGTTATTTTTCCATGTATCCTTTATACGTAACATAAAAGCATCATCAATAGAATGCCAAATTCATTTGCTAAAACTAAATTTCGACATTTGGGTTGGAAAAACCATGGAATGTTAAAAATGCTATTTTTCAATGTTGAATTTGACAATTATTATACACATCTGCCACCAAGTATAACAAATATCGAATTTGACATTTGTTTAATATTGATTGTTACCGTAATTTCTTTCATTTAATCATTATTATATTATTGTTTTCATGTTTATTTAAAATACTAAATGTTTACTTTTATGAATTTCAAAAAATAATAATGATAAAAGGTAAATATAATACCAAAAATAACAATATGCAATAGAGTATAAAGTAAGACAATCTTCAATGCATTTATCCATATCAATGTTCTATTTGCTATATAAAACTGAAGATAATTTTATTATACTTTTATGCTTTTAATGTGTAATGTTATTACTAATTATGTATTTATCTTTTGTCATTATTGTTATGTTTTCGGCACTTGTAAAAGTGAGCTTTAAACATTTAGATAATTTAAAAATAAAAATATTATAATGATTATATGACAAGTTCAAACAACAACCTATGAGAATCAATGCCAAACTTGGCCTTAGTCTTATGTTATGGAAAATTTGCCATAAAATTTAACATACGGTAAATTTGACATCAATAGAGCACTTCATTGGAGAATATTTTTCATTCAAATATCAAATTTTACTATTGGTATATCTATTTAGCGTTGTATTGGAGATGTTCAAAATAAAATATTTTCCTCTTATACTTTTTGTAATAAATATAACATTGACACTAGCACATATATTGAATATGTTCTATTTAGTGGTAATTTCCTAAAGTTTCTTTCAAAATTTTCGTGTAATATGTAAAAATCCTTATATAATAGAGGGCACAATTATTACAGGGATTTGAGAAAATATAAAGATGATGTTATGATAAATTTATAATATATCATTTCAAAATTAAGTGTATTAAAATGATGTTATAGTTAAACAAAAATAAATTAAATCAAAATTAAGCAATTTTTTTTTATTACCGCAAGAATTTAATGAAATTTAGATGCAGTAATTTGAGTACGATATGATCATATGACTCGAAATGTACATGAAATTAACATATTTAGATTTATCATAAATAAGTTTGGGTTCAAATTAAGATTTACTAAAAATGATTTGGGCTAATACGATATTTCAAAGGATATAAGAAACAAAATCTAGATAGAAGAGACATGATCAAGAAAAGAATAATGACAAGAGAATTTAGAGGAAAAGAAGAACACAAGAAGGAACTAGAAATCTCAATCTTTATTAACCAATCGTCAACTCTTTGAATGTAATTACAATTACCTGGTAATGTATCTATCTATACAAGTAAAAGATAAACCTAAATAAATCTGTAATAACCCAAATAATATTTAAAATTAGATATTAATTTGAAAATATATCCTAATAGAGATACAATTAAATTCAAATTTCTAATTCTAAATTTTCTTTGAGACGTCCGGGTTTATATGAAATGTTGTAATTTACTATACGAGTTAAAATGACTTAATTATTCATGATGATGTTTAATTAGCACATTATAAATTTATAATTGTGATAAATGAATTATAGTTATATAAATGATTAATTTATTATATCTTTTATTAATTATCGTGCTGACAGGAACGCCTATCTATTGACACTTGTGATCATGTGAAGGAAACGCAAAACTTTTTGTTATTAAGGAAAAAAAAAAAAAGAGAAAAAAAAAACTATTTAGTGGATAGAAGTAACAAAAAGGTTGTTATTGCTACTAAAAAAAAAAAAAAAAAAAAAAAACAAAAGTTGTGTTATTTTTGTGAAAAAGAAAGGGTTTTAGAGAGAGAGAGAGAGAGAGACAGAGAAATGGGGCGTGTATGGAAGTGGGAAGCACCTTTTTTTTCCTCTTTCGCGTTTGAGGGGGGGATTCTTCTGATTCTGAAAAGCTAAAGGCCATTTTCCGTCCAAATTTCCCCTTCGAATTCGTCCTCTAAACTCATTTTGCCCCAAATCTCACAACACAACGACCAAAAGCTCTCTCTCTCTCTCTCTCTCTCTCTCCCTCCACCATTGTTAAGCTTTCTCTCTCTCCTCTTCCTCTCTTTGTATACATTAATGCCGCGGTGCGAAAGCGACTGACTTTCTGCAAAACCCAGCTCAAAAACAAGGGAAAATTCCAGTTAATCTGTTTTCTTGCTCGTTTCTTCTGATTGTTTTTCGTAAGATTTCCACATATCTAGCTGCGAATCGAGATTTTCTTCTTGTTCTTGTCCTGAGATTTTTGGGATTTTGATCGGGTTTCTGGGATTTTTATGCATTTTCCAATTATTGGCTTGGTAGTGCACCCGAGGCCTCTGATCTTCAGATCATGGCCTCAAAATTCCCCCTTTTGATTCTGGGTTAGGGAAAGAAGAAATACGTAATTGTGGAGTCGATCCGGATCGATTCTCCGGCGATGGACTCCAAAAGGCCGACCGAGAATTCCCTGAACATCGAATCTGGTACCTCAAGGAGAGGCATTGCGACGAATTCCGTTCGGGAAGTGAATTTCGGCGATCATCATCATCCTCGTGGCACAACGGCGAAGCATGTCCGGCATGGGTCGAAAGCCGGTGATTCGGAAGCTTTTAGCATGTCTCAGAGGGAGATCAATGACGACGACGCGAGGTTGGTGTATGTAAATGATCCTGTGAAGACCAATGAGAGGTTTGAATTCGCTAGGAATTCGATAAGGACAGGAAGGTACTCAATTTTAACGTTTTTGCCTAGAAATCTGTTTGAGCAGTTTCATAGGGTCGCATACATTTATTTCCTTGTGATAGCCGTGCTTAATCAGCTTCCCCAGCTCGCGGTTTTCGGCCGGGGAGCTTCGATTTTGCCATTGGCATTTGTGTTGCTTGTTACTACAGTTAAGGATGCCTACGAAGACTATAGGCGGCATCGGTCCGACCGGATTGAGAATAATCGGTTGGCTTTAGTTTTGGTTAATAATCAGTTCCACTCAAAAAGATGGAAGGACATACAAGTTGGTGAAATCATCAAGATTCAAGCGAATGAGACTATTCCTTGTGACATAGTGCTGCTGTCAACTAGTGACCCAACTGGGGTTGCATATGTGCAGACTATCAATTTGGACGGGGAATCGAATTTGAAGACGCGGTATGCAAAACAAGAGACGCTGTCAAAGTTCCCTGAAAAGGAGAAGATTGGTGGGTTGATTAGGTGTGAGAAGCCCAATCGGAATATCTATGGATTCCAGGCAAACTTGGAAATTGATGGGAAGAAACTGTCTCTAGGACCCTCAAATGTTGTTCTTCGAGGCTGTGAGCTTAAAAACACTGGTTGGGCCATTGGGGTTGCGGTGTATGCTGGTCGGGAGACGAAGGCTATGCTCAACAGCTCTGGAGCGTCGTGTAAGAGGAGCCGTCTTGAGTCCCGTATGAACTTTGAGATCATCATTCTATCGATGTTTCTTATTGCACTCTGTACAGTTGTCTCTGTATGTGCAGCTGTTTGGTTGAGGCGCCACAGGCATGAGTTGGATTTCTTGCCTTTCTACAGGAGGAAGGACTACTCTGAGGGGAAAGTCAAAAATTACAACTATTATGGCTGGGGAATGGAGATTTTCTTCACTTTTCTCATGTCTGTTATTGTTTTCCAGATTATGATCCCCATTTCTCTGTACATTTCTATGGAGCTTATCCGTGTCGGTCAGGCATATTTCATGATCGGGGATACACAATTGTATGATGAGACCTCAAATTCGAGATTTCAGTGCAGAGCCTTAAACATAAATGAGGATTTAGGACAAATCAAGTATGTGTTTTCTGATAAAACCGGTACTCTTACGGAGAACAAGATGGAATTTCAATGTGCAAGCATTGGGGGTGTGGATTACAGCGGCAGGAAAGGCATTTCGGAAAAGGACCAAGTAGGATACTCGGTGCAAGGTAAAACCATTTTGCTTAAAAAAAAAAAAAAATCGTTAATATGGCTGTTGTTTGTGATTTCATATATCTATATATATATATATATATATATATATTAATATATGTGTTCTTGCATCATTGTCGTCCTCATTATCATTATGGTTACTTATTTACTGTATTTTACTTCTATCATTGTCTTTATTTGGTGGCTTCTTATCGTTTTTCAACGTCTTTATCTTATATACCAGTTGATGGGATTATTTTGAGACCGAAGATGAGGGTGAATGCTGATCCAGAGCTTCAGCAGCTAGCAAAGAGCAGAAAGGATACAATCAAATGCAAACAAGTTCACGATTTCTTTCTTGCATTAGCAGCTTGCAATGCAATTGTTCCTCTTGTTATAGACACACCCGATCCTACAGTAAAGTTGATAGATTACCAAGGCGAGTCTCCTGATGAACAAGCATTGGTCTATGCTGCTGCTACCTATGGTTTTATGCTGGTTGAAAGAACCTCGGGCCACATAGTTATTGATATTCAAGGACAAAGGCAAAGGTAATTGGAACTGTCGTTGTCAACTTATCATTATCACCTTCATTCCGGTTGATTTTAAAACAAAATTTCCCCTGATAGGTCTCGTTGTTCTTTTACATTTTCGCGCAACCATGCAAAGATAGGTGTTATGATATTGTTCGTTATGGTGACCTCTTTCACCACAAGTGGTGTTTGCATCCATTCATACTGCAGAAGTAGGTTCCTGGAGATTGGATCGTGCAAATGTTATTAATGCTCTAGTTTTGCATTTCCGTACAAGAAGGCAGTATCTCAATTGAAAATTGGAAGAGAAGTTCCACTTGTGGTTCTCCAGCTCTTTCAAGTCTTTTGTTGCCTGCTGTGTGAAGAAATGATGGTTGAAACCAATTTGCTTTTGAAAAATAAAATCAAGTGTTTTCTCGCATTTTCTTTAGTATCATTTGTGGATACTTGGTGCCTTTTTTATGCATTTTGTCTCAAAATTGACGTTGGTGAAGGATAAGATCATGGGATAAACAGTGATCTAGTTACAATCACCTGAAGATCAAATGTTTTAACGTCTCATTGATATTTCATCTCTTGTAGCCATTCAGTTTTCCACTAGAATTGGTTAAAATACAGAATCTTATTTCAACAAATGAAGCTCATATAATTTCACTTTCATAAACTTCTTGATTTTGGGCAGTGCAGGTTCAATGTTTTGGGTTTACATGAATTTGATAGCGATCGCAAAAGAATGTCAGTCATACTTGGGTGCCCAGACAGGACTGTGAAAGTTTTTGTAAAAGGTGCTGATACGACAATGTTTAGTGTGATTGATGAATCTGTAAACCCAGACATAATACGTGCAACTCAAGCTCATCTGAATGCTTATTCCTCAACGGGTCTAAGAACCCTTGTTGTTGCCATGCGGGAACTGAGTCCTCCCGAATTCGAGCAGTGGCACACATCCTTTGAGGCAGCAAGCACAGCTTTAATTGGTCGAGCTGCTCTGCTTCGCAAAGTTGCAGCCAACATAGAAGGCAATCTCAGCATACTTGGTGCCTCTGGAATTGAAGATAAACTGCAACAAGGGGTGCCGGAAGCCATCGAGTCTCTCAGAACTGCGGGGATTAAAGTTTGGGTTTTGACAGGGGACAAGCAAGAAACTGCCATATCAATTGGCTATTCCTCAAAGCTCCTGACTTCCAAGATGACTCCGATAATAATTAATAGTAACAACAAAGAGTCTTGTAGAAGGAGTTTACAAGAGGCGACCGCAGACATGGCTGAGAAGCTCATGGCTGTGTCGGGTGTCACATATGATACTGAAGGAACTTCAGTAGCTTGTTTAACTCCAGCAGCCTTGATAGTTGATGGTACTAGCCTTGTTTATATTCTTGACTGCGAACTTGAAGAGCAGGTAATTTCTTCTGGACGTAGTTTTAATTTTTAATTCTGGACAATGTGTAAGCTGATCAAACTTGTTCTAAATTTCAGCTGTTTGAGTTGGCAAGTAAATGTTGTGTAGTGCTATGTTGCCGTGTGGCACCATTGCAAAAAGCTGGAATTGTTGCCCTGGTAAAGAATAGAACTGCTGACATGACACTGGCCATTGGGGATGGTAATTTCTTTAATACAATCTACTGAAATGATACTCCTAAAGGATTAGAAATATATATTTCAGCATATTTTGTTTTTGGCATTGCTAGCTGTTAGAAAATTCTGATGGATGATCAACAGGTGCTAACGACGTGTCAATGATCCAAATGGCTGATGTTGGAGTTGGCATAAGTGGCCAAGAGGGTCGGCAAGCTGTCATGGCCTCAGATTTTGCAATGGGGCAGTTCAGATTCTTGGTTCCTCTTTTATTGGTCCATGGACATTGGAATTACCAGCGAATGGGCTACGCTATTTTATATAACTTTTATAGGAATGCGGTGTTTGTTTTTGTTTTATTTTGGTGAGTACTTCACTTTTCTTACAACCACACGTTCATACTGCATCAATATTTTGGCTGCTACTCTATTTTAATTTGGATTTGTTTTGAAAGCTAGTTTAAAATGGGTTGCCTGAAGTTGCGTTTATTTTCATTTTAAGGTTAAAGCTGGTTATAAAAACCAAATGCATGTTATTTGTGAATTGATTATATTTTTTTTATCATTATTTTTTTGGGTGGAAACAATAATAGTAGTTGACTCAATTAGAATGGATTTAGTTCACAGATAAAGTAAAAACTTTACAAATACAAAAAAGGAGAAAGGAGAAAGGGGGGGTAAAAACAGAAGGGCAAAAAAAATAAAAATAAAAAAATAAAAAAAAAAAGGAAAGGAAAAGAAAAGAAAAGAGAGAGGGACGCAGTGGGATTGAGTATAATGTCTTATTACCTTATAAACATTGCATTGTTTGTAGGTACGTGCTCTTTACATGTTTCACTTTGACGACTGCGATCACTGAGTGGAGCAGCGTGTTGTATTCTGTACTCTATACTTCTCTACCTACAATTGTTGTTGGTATTCTTGACAAGAACCTAAGTAGAAGAACTCTTCTAAAGTATCCGCAGCTTTATGGTACTGGTCACAGACAAGAATGCTACAACTCGAAGTTGTTTTGGCTTATAATGATGGACACAGTTTGGCAAAGTCTTGTTGCCTTCTTTATTCCTGTTTTTGCATATTGGGGAAGCACCCTTGACGCATCGAGTATAGGAGATCTCTGGACAATTGCAGTGGTTATTTTGGTTAATTTACATCTGGCTATGGATGTTATCCGGTGGACATGGATTACACATGCAGCCATTTGGGGATCTATAATTGCTACCTTCATTTGTGTCACCGTCATTGATGCTTTCCCATCACTAGTTGGTTACTGGTACACCCTCTTACCTTACCATTATGTAATATATAAAAATATAATTTGTTTTCTGCATAGTCTTGATCTCTCATTTGAACTTAAACTATTATACACTAGGGGACATAGTATGGACTTATTACACGAAATGATGTCTCTCCTTTCCATTCCTTAGCTCGTTCAAATTGTAAATTACGAGTTATGGTTCTTACAATATTACTGGCCACAAACTTGATAGTTGTGACAGCTGTTGCTAGATTTGGTCTTGGTAAAGATTGTTACTTATAGCAGTTTTCGACGGAACCGCACTACATTTTTCAATTGACAATATAGTGGTTGAAGATTTCAAAACTCCCAAGATTAGCGTCCTTTTTGATTATAGCTTTTCGAAGTACTTAGACTTGTCTAAGTGGAGTTTTAATGTTGTCTGTTACTTTTACTCCATGGTCACATCGATTAATAATGTTTTTGTTACAATGATAAATATCCTTTACTGACTGGCTCAAAAATTTCGCAGTAGCATGCTCTCACAAGTCATTCTCACAAAAAAAAAAAAAAAAAAAAAATTGTTTGTCATGTGCGAGTTGGACTCGCTCTAGTTTTTGTTCCTTTTTAGTTTCCCTTGGTAGCTAGATGGATGTATTTGTCTGGTGTGAAATGATATATGCATGCATATGATCTGAAATAGTGAGAACCTTGTGTAGGGCTTGTCTATACTCACTGATGTTTGTAAATCCAATACTATTTGGCAGGGCGATCTTTCACGTTGCAAAGACCGGCTTGTTTTGGTTATGTTTGCTCGGAATCGTTGTGTTAGCCCTTCTTCCTCGTTTTGTTGTAAAATTTCTTTATCAATATTACTGTCCTTGTGACGTTCAAATTGCCAGAGAGGTTGAGAAGTTTGGCAATCCAAGAGAGTTAGGAACCGTACGGAAAGAAATGGAGCCAATTTTGGACCATCCACAGAGATGACAAGGTGATTTTGTTCCTTGTTGCAAATAAAATTTTTTTTTTCTTTTTTAACTCCTATAGTGTTTTATTCTTTGGGGCTGCTTTAGAGTTTCTCTCTTGGTTGCCGGACTATTCATTATTTTGCTATCCGAAGGATAGAGTTGGCGATACGAGGCTTGTATCTAACTTTTGTTGTATTATGCGTAAATCATTTTATGTAAATTAGTTTAAAATGGCTGCCCACTCATGTTAAAATTCACAAAAAAAAAAAAGAAGAATCTTTACTTTTAGTTGTATTTATTTATTTAGTTATTTATTTTTTGTTGAAACATAATATGAATGGTTGATGGTGGATGATGCCATGCATTGGTCATTCGTCACTTTAGTGTAGTTGATGTGTATATCAGTACTTTTGCTGCCGCTCCATCTTTTCGAGTCTCAAAGTCAAGTTGTTGATTCCCGAGAATATAGAAATTGGAAGTGTATTAGTAAATTTGGTAAATATTATCAAGAATCAACCTCAAGATGGATTTGGTTCATACGGTCATGTTTTTTTTTGGGCTCATTCTGGTCCATTTAATAATATTATGATATGCATTTAACAATATGACATTTTAGTTGATGCAGTATGATATTGTTTTTAAATATTTATATATATATAATATTTTAATTAATGTGTCATGATATTTATTAGTGTGATATAAAATAGACAGTTTCTTTTCTCATTCTTCATATTTTATGAGACTCACTAAATTCTGAGCACTAATGTTTTAAATACACATATTGGAGTAATTATGTCTTAAAATTTTATTATCTTCTCTTCAAATTCTGTTAGTGTCACTGCACTAAGTTATGTTTGGTATGATGGTATGATGGAAAAGGGGAAGTGGGTGAAGGAAAAATGAAAAATGGTAATGTAGTTTGTTTTGGTAAAAAGGAAAAAAGTATGGAAAGGAAATAGAGTGGATAAAGTTTCTAATGGGGCATATCAATTCTAATCTCTCCAACATTGGGTGAAAAATGCAAATCCACTTAAAGATACTAAAAATCACTACTATATCCTTATTTTTCAATTAAAATAATACAGGTGGATATAATATATATTTTTTTATTTTCTTTCCTTTTTTATTTTTCCTTTCTTCTTGTTTTCTTTCCATTTTACTGAACATAGGCTTAAAATGTAGGGTGTATCAAGAAACATGAAAAGAGAGAGAGAGAAGGTAGAGAGAGAAACAGAATTTGATCAAATGGCTCAACTGAGCAATTTCTTCATTGATCAGCATTATATAATTGGTTACAGTTATAACAAACTGATGAAATCAGCATAACTAACACTAACAAACTCTAACATGCTCCCTCAAGCAAAACATCACAAACATCTGAGGCGAGCTTGTTCCTAAGAAACTCAAAACCTAGGAATTGAAAGACTTATAGTAAAGACGTGAGCAGTTTGTAATTCAATAGGTACATGCCTTACTCCTACTTCTTTAGACAAAATTTACATCTATTTCTATGTGCTTAGTCCTAGCATGAAAAATAAAATTGGATGCCAACATACTAGCACCTGTATTATCATATCACAGTATCAGAGTATTTTCTATCATTACTGCAATTCATCTCTAACCAGGGAACCAGATGCAAGCTTACTTTTTTAAGTTGATATTTATATGTAGACTTTAGTTTTTCTTAACAAAAAATTAAAAAAGGTGATTTATAAGATTGTCATTCAAACAACACATCTTTATATTATTACCCCGATTGTATCTGTTCTAATTTTTGACCAAGTATGGAGTGTTAGAGATCCAACAAGTATTAAGAGATTATAAAACATTGTTCCTACATTTTTTTAAAAGCCTATAAAATTTTTGATATACCCATTCAAGACAAATATAACTTGTCTTTAAACTACAACTTTTCTGTCTAGTATTAAAAAAAAAAAAAAAAAGAAAAAGGACCTAGATTTTCTATTCTAATTTCCACTTGCAGCCACCTTTTTAAATGCCATTTATGAACTTCCTTCTTCAGTAAGTAATTATTTATTTATTTATTAAAGAATTTTTTCATGACGTTCATACATTAATGCTTGAATGGATTTTTGATTTGAACTCCACTTCCAAAGCATTGATTTAGTTTCAGATACTGTTGGTTGGCATTCAGTGAACATTGACCAACCAGCCAACTACACATAACATGGCCCTTAATTTGACATTTTATATTTTCAAAACTATTTTCAATAGAGTAGTCCAACTTTTTGAGTGCCAACTCAAAAAGTTAACACATAAGTTGATGTTTGAAAAATTAAAAAAAAAATATTAAGAATATTAATTTTAATATTATTTTTTTGAGTATTTATTCATATATTATTTTTTATTAATAAATATAATTAATTGATGTGATAATATTTTAAATACTTATAAAAAAAGACAAATTATATATTACATTAATTGATAATAAAAAATTGTAACTAGAATTGATATGCTTAGCAACTTCTTCTTATTATATATATATATATATATATATTTTCAATAGTATACAATGCAGATTAGAGAAATGGTCTACCAAATTACGTACCCTTCTATTTTAAAGTGCAAACTTAGGTACACTTTTGATTTCCCTAAAAAGAAACAAACAAATGACACATATATCGTACACTTACCCGTGCATAAATAGTTGGTTCACAACTTAGGGAATACCTTAAAGAGACCAAAAAAAAAAAAAAAAAAAAAATCCCTAATTGAAATACGTATACATTTACATGCAAGGAAGATTATCTTTAACTTAAAAATTCATTCAGCTTAGATGATTACTGATATAATCTAATAGTAATTTTACATCTAAACTTAATTATAAAATGTAAAATTTGAATCCCCGTTTACGCTATTAATTATTGTTCAGAAGGCACACTCTCGTTTCTAGTAAAAAACTAAAGTAAGATAAGAATGCATTGGTATCATGTATTAAATCTCTGTGTTACATAACAGGATATATTATAATAAGATACAAGACCAAAAAATCTGTAAAAACATGTAAATATGATCATTTGAACGGTACAATCCAAGACAAAACAATGTGGGCCAAACATGCCATAACTTAAAGTACAATGGTAATTGGTTCATATATACATTTTTTTGACTTTTAAGTCCAAGCGTACAATATATATATATATATGTATTATATATTATGTATTATAATAATAATAAAAATGATAATAAGTTAAAAAAAAATTTATAACACTTTTGGTTACAATATTTTTTGGAACTAAATATTACTTTTAATTACGATCTTACGATTAACTAAGATTAATATATAATTAGTAATAAATTTTAATATATTTTAACCGAAATAAATGGTTCGAGAATATTTGCAATGAAAATTTTTATAAACATGATAGAATTTGATTAAAATCAATATGAAAATTAATTGCAAATTAACCCTTAGTTCTGAATACTCATTTTAAAAAGATTTCATCTCAAAATATGAATATTTTGGATTGGTTTTGGGTAAGAGACAAAACGAGGACTTGTTTGGAGGACGAACACCAACATTTGTTTTAAGGTTTGATTTCCAATTTATGTTTGTTACTCAATTTATCTCTAAAATTCCTACTCCAATTAGGAAAAATACAAATCCATATCTCTTGTCCTTTATAAAAAAAATTAAAAATTCACATCTCTCTTTCTTTTTCTCTTTCTCATGAAACCCTAACTTTAACATCCTATAACTAATTTCTTATTTTAAGTGAAAAAAAAAAAAAGATTTTTTTGGCAAAACACTCACAATGACAAGTAGAGAGAAAAAAAATATCCATGTTGCCCATCAAAATATGAATACATTTCAGGTTTTTATACTATTCAAATAACACAGTTCATTTTCAGTTTACATTTGAACCGCATACACAACTTCAAATATTAACTAATTTACAATAGAAAAAACTCCAAAAGTCTAATTCCAACCTATCATCCAAATAGGTCCAATGTGGTGCAAATTTTGAAATAGTACAAAATTTAAGTTGAATTAATAATCTTTATGAAATATTTTTGAAAAATTGGATTCAAAACAACGTCTCAAGTATGGGCAAGAAGATCAGCTTGATTTACTTAATGGATAAGATTCAATAAATTGGGGGACATATCCCCTTCAACTCCCAACTACTAGAGGGTCCCATCTTTTCTTTCCAAATTGGATACTCAACCCCTTTCTCCCAGCCTATAAATACACAAAAAATGGGCTCTTCTTTCTCACACATCTCAAAAGAATCATAATTCTAAGTCTTTTGTCAAATAAAAAACACAATGGCTTCGAAGGTTTTCCTTCTGTTGGGTCTTTTACTTGCTTTTGTTCTAATAATCTCTTCAGAGGTGGCAGCTAGAGACCTTGCCGAGACTTCCACTGAGGAAAAAAAAGGTTAGGTTTTTGCATATTATGTAGTGTTTGCATATATCTATCAAGGCATAGATGACATAAAGTCTATATAACATATATTATCTATTTATAGGTTAAGTCTTCTATCTGGCTATCGTGTTGTCTAACACATCTAACGTCAAGACTTTATAATACTAAGAGTAAAATACCCTCTTAAATTGTATTACATATATTATTAGATTATTAAAATACCTTCTCAAACTATATCGTATGCATTGTTAGATTACCATCTCAAATTGTATAATACTAAGAGTAAAACACTAAGCGTATTGTTAGATTACTAAAATATCCTATTAAATTATATCACATGCATTGTATGTGACTCATTCGTTAAAAATTTAATGGATATGGATGGAAATGACCAAATCATCATCTTTTTAGAGAGTTTAAGGTTAACACGGTCAAAAAAAAAAAAAAAAAAAATAGTGACTACAAGTGTCACTTCTTAAAAGTTTAGGGATTATTTAGGTTAATTACTTTATATTGATTCATTAATGTGAAATATTTTCTCTTCATATATACTTATCAATACTTGTTATATAACTTCCAAAAAGTAACGTGTTACATAACTTAAATGTAGATCCGTCAGACCTATATCGCTGTCCAATAGAAAACTCGTCTAATGTGTATGTCAGTATATGTATCTATGAAAGTACTAGCTGAGTGCAAGAACAGTAAGATTTTAATTACTTTTACAAGTTAACGCACTTCTATACACACTTGCAGTGGATGCCGCTGATGAAAAGGCCAATGGGGTGGGCGATGCAAAATATGGTGGATACCCTGGAGGAGGCGGTTCTGGCGGCGGATATCCTGGCGGTGGTAATAATGGCGGCGGTGGATATCCTGGTGGTGGCCGTGGCGGTGGTAGCAGACAACGTGGCTGCTATTATGGGTGCTGCAGACGCAGTTACTACGGGAGAGGCTGCTCAAGGTGTTGCAGTTATGCAGGCGAAGCTGTTGATACTGCAGTGGAAGCCAAACCACACAAGTAGGGCAGCTCAATGATCAAAAGTTCATGCCACATATATGTGTCTATACACAAAGACTTATAAATAAGCATGAATTAGAATGTTTGGTTCTTTTTCGTGCATGCTTTTGTAATGAATAAGGATCTTAGAGAATTGCTTGTATGCAAATTCTCTATATCCTGTCTGTTGTCGAGTTTACTACGAAGAATGCACCTATATTGTACTTGTCTGTTGTCGAGTCTACTACGAAGAATGCACCTATATTATATTTGTCTGTTGTCGAGTTTACTACTATATTATATCTGAGTATTTTTTCTCGTTTTAATTTTAGTGTTCTAGAAGAAAATAAATAGTAATAATTTCAAAAAGAAAAAAATTGTTACACAATGATATACTGAAAATGAGAATTGAAACAAAATTCATGTGTGCGTACATATATACACATATTTTATTTTGTATCTTTAAGGAGGTGTAAGATTTATTTTAAGACCTCCTTTTCGATGTGTTAGAGCAGGCATAAGATGACTTACTCAGTTTTAGGTGACTTACTAAACCAAATCGTTTTTAGACATTATAAGAAACCGCGTTTATTCAATTCATTAACAATTCAATTGTTCACTATTGCATTTGTGTGTAAATATTATTAGGATCTTATATTAATTAATGGATTTTATTTATGTAAATGAAGTGTTCAAATATAAAGAAGATATAATTTCAAAGGACTTTGTATAAATTGTTGATTTAACCTTCCGACAATAAAGTTGGATACTTGTTTCGATTAGATTATATTGTTGTTTATTTTCAATTTTAGTATATTTATCTTTTCAAGATCATTACAAATTAGAGGCACCTATATACTTATAAATACATTGACTTAAACAATATAATAATTAATGGAGCTTTTTTTCTTTTTCTTTTTTTTTTTTTGGCTCTGAACAATAATTATTTCAGTATGTAGATCTATCCTGCAAGCTCCATAGTTCTATGGGATAGATAATTAATGGACATTTCTTGGACGTTTTTTAGTCTAATCACTCGGTGGTATAGGAAACTGTACTGGGGTTGACGCCCACTGGTGCAATTCCAGACGAAACTGATAAATATCTATCACGTTTATTTTATGTGTAAAAATATGAATATCATTTGTACACAAAACATTTATTAATTTAAATATTGATATGTGTGCTGTCAAGTAATTAGTTTTGCTTTTGTATATAAACAAATTATTTACTTTAATTGATTAGATAAATACTTGAGATATGTATGAAAACATCAATTTAATTTTCAAAATTATACATTGATTTTCCAAATGTTGGAGTATACATTTATGTATGAAAATATCAATTTAATTTTCAAAATTATACATTAAATTATTGAATGAGACACTTCTTCTATGGAGATTTGTGCTATACCCCCACTCCCATGCCAACTCATGTAGGGAGTGTGGATTTTCTTTGACAATATAGAGTTTTGATAGTTCTTCAATCCCGATTAAATATTACGTTTGATGTATAGGTTTGAATTGAGTTTTTTAGATTGAAATTATTTAATTTTATAATTTCAATTCACATCTTAATCAAATAAATAATTTTTAAATTAATATTCACTCATTTATAATAAAAAATCTCTAGAAGTCTACCTCCAATCTATCTTCTAAATAGATCCAATACTGTAGTGCGAACTTTGAAATGGTAGAAACTTTTAAGTTGAATTAAAAATCTTTTTGAAAAATTGGGATTCAAAACTATTTGTCAGGTAAGATCTTAGCATATCACGAAGATAATCTAATTCTAAATTTATTACTTGAGAAAGCAAGTAACAAGATCAGCTCGATTTACAATGGATAAGAATGAATAAATTGTGGGACATAAGATCTTCAAGTCCCAACCACTAGAGGGTCCCATCTTTTCTTACCAATTGGTTGCTCAACCACTTTCTCTCAGCCTATGTATGGGGGGGCCGCTCTACTTTCTCGTGTCTAGAATCATCTCCAATACATTAATATATACTAACGCTATATTTATTATTATTAAAACAAATGTAAAAAATAATATTATTTTATTTTATGTTTTAATGCATAATATTTTTTTTTATCATTATTATTCTATTTTGAAACTTATAAATATGAGCATTTAGTATTTAAATAATTTAAAAATAAAACTATTGTAATAATTATATGATAAAAATAAAGCTAACAATTAATAGGAATGAATTATTAAATTTGACATTCGCTATATTTTGTGGTAAATTTGTCACAAAATTTGATATCAAATATAGCATTTCATTAAAGAGCACTCTTTTCATCCAAATGTCAAAATTTACCATTGATACAATGTTTTAGCATTGCATTAGAGATGCTTTAAATAATCATAATTCTAATCTTTTGCCAAGTTAAAAACACAATGGCTTCTAAGATTTTCCTTCTGTCTTTTATTTGTCGTTGCTCTTATAATATCTCTTCAAAGGTGGCAGCTAGAGACCTGCTTGCTAAGACTTCCACCAATGAAAAAAAAGGTTGCGGTTTTGTATGTATAGGGTATATATGACATAACATAACATAATATATAATGTGTACATGCATATGCACATATAAGTAGAGTCTCCTATCTTGTAACCGTGTAGTCTGTTAATACTTGTCACTTGAAACAAAGGTTTCCAAACGGAACATATTTTATATAAAGTTACATAATTTTTATATAATACAGTTGCCTGACCTATACAGCTGTTGGATAAAAGACTCATCCTAGCTATACGTATATGTATATCTAAAAGTACTAGCTGAGTGCAAGAATAGTAAGATATTTAGTTTTACAAGTTAACATATTTGAATACACGCTTGCAGTGGATGCCGCTGATGACAAGGCCAACGTGGGGGGCGATGCAAAATATGGTGGATATGGAGGATACCCTGGCGGAGGCGGTTATGGTGGCGGATATCCTGGTGTTGATAATCGCAGTTACGGCCGTGGTGGCCATGGCCGTTTTGGACGCGGTCATCGTCGTGGCAGAAGGTGTTGCAGTTATGCAGGCGTAGCTGTTGATACTGCAGTAGAAGCCAAACCTCACAATTAGGGCAGCTCAATAATCAAAAGTTCATGCAACACACACACACACACACACAACACACATATATAAATATGTCAATTTTATAAACATAAACCTATAAATAAGCATGAAAAGAACGGTTGGTTCGTTTTCGTGCATGCTTTTAATGTAATGGTATAATCTAAGGGCATGTTTTGGTACACCATATTAGCATTCCGTATTATATTATTTTAAATAATACAATGTTTAACAACATCTTTGCGTTGTATAGTTTATTACGAAATAAAAATTAATATAATACGGACTGTGATATCTTATACGACAAAAACATATGTATTAGGTTGTATTATATAATTTAATCTAAATGATTGTGTCAAAAAACAAAATATAAAGGATTTCAGTATAGAGGTCTGGGTTCGGGTCAGGTTTTCGGGATTGGGGTCGGGTTTCGGGACGAGGGTTAAGGTTGGGTTTCAAGACGGGGTTGGGTTTAGGTTCCTAGATGGGGTTTGGGTCGGTTCTCTAGATGAGGTCAGGTCTCTAGATGAGGTCAGGGTCGGGTTTTGGGGTGGAGTTTTGGGATGGGGATTGGGTTCAGGTTTCAGAACAGAGGTCGGGGTTGGGTTTCATAGTCGGGAGTTAGGTTAGGTTTAAGGGACAGGGGTTGAGGTTGGGTTTAAGTGACGTGGGTTTGGGTCAGGTTTTGGGGATGGGTGTCGGGTTGGGTTTCGGAGTTATGGTTGAGTTTCGAGACGTGGGTTAGGGCTGAGTTTCTTGATGTGGGTTGGGTTTCGAAATGAGAGTTAGGGTTAGGTTTTGAGACAGGGGATCGGGGTTGGGTTTTGGGATACGGTTCAAGGTCAAGTTTCGAGATGGGGTCGAGGTTAGGTTTCTAGTTACAGGCCCGACTTTGACCCACGTCACGAAACCCAACCTTAACCCCCCAAAACCTGACCCAATCTTGAAATGTGGCCTTAACCCCGACTGCCTGCCAAAAACTAGACCCCAACCCCGAAACTCGGCCCCAACCTCGAAACTTGACCACGATCCCAATCCCAAAACCCGACCAAAAACCCAACCTTGATCCCTTGTCCCGAAACATGACCCCTGTCTCGAAACTTGACCAGACCCCAGTCCTAAAACCCCCCCCCCCCAACCACCATTTCTGAAACTCGGTATCGAAACTTGTTCCGAAACCTAACCTCGACCTCAAAACCCATAAACTCGACCCCGATCCCTACCACAAAACCTGACCTCGACCCTCTGTCCTACAACTCGACACCGACCTAGACCTCCATCTTGAAATTCGACCTTGACCTCGTCCTGAAACCTGAACTTGACCCTGAAACCCATCTTAAAACTCAAACCTGACTCCCGTTTTGAAACCCGACCCCAAACCGTCCAGACATTGACCCCAACCTCTATCCCAAAACACGATATCAACCCCAACCTTGACCCCCGTTCTGAAATCCAACCTTGACCCCAACCCTAATGATACAAATCATAGTACAACTTCAAGGGATTCAATTCAAGTTCCAATTAGATTGGTTACGAGAGCTTAAGCAAAGAAGTTCAAAGATGTACTAAACGGGTTAATTCAAGAAGTTTAGACTCAAGCAAATTTGTGGAGACCTATTGAGCATGATCCATGTGTTCAACAAAGATGCATCCACATAATTCAAGTTCTAGAAGAATCCAACCAAGCCTAAGCTTAATTTTAGCAAGTTAAATTGGGATGTTTAGGAATATTTCATGGCCTAATTGTATAATTACTTTAGGAAGATTCCATGACCTGATTGTGTATTTACTTTCCTTTTATTCCTTTGACTTTTACTTTCCTTTTCTTAGGTGTGTGCAATCAGTCAAATAAGGGGACTAATTGTTTCCTTTATTTTGTTTAGGCCTTTGACTTTGACTTTCCTTTTCTTAAGTGTGGAAATCAACCAATTCAAGGGGCTGATTGTTTCCTTTATTTTTTTTGTCCAAATTTTTAGCTTGTTTTAGCTATTTTAGGAATTTTTCTTTGTAATGAGCTGCTATTGAAAAGTCGTCTAGGGAATGCAAAAATCAGATCATTATTCAGTAAAATTGTAAGATTTATTTCTCTTTGGTTCTTTGAAAAACTATTCGAACTTTTCAAAATTTTCCGTGGCGTTCACCATTGACTTATCAAATGGATTTCCACCATCGTTTGTGACATCTTCCTAATACCGAGGTTCTTGTTTCGTATTAAACAACAGGTTCTTGTTTTTGTTGAAGCAACAGGTCGAGGTCATTTATACCAAGGTTCTTGTTTTTGTTGAAGCAACAGGTCGAGGTCTCTCATCCAAATCTGAAAGTAGAATGTTCTTGGGTTCCTTTTCGTTGTCGGGTCTCGTTATTCTTGACGGGGTTCGCATCACCCAATTCCATATCTTGACCCTGACTGGGATTATGAAATCCGACTTCGATCTCTATCTCGAAACCTGACTCTAGTCCTAGGGTCATAACATAAATTTTATCTTTTGAAAATTCAATTTTTAATACAATATAATATAGTGACAAACAAAAAACGTAATCTATTGTATAATATTGTAATATAATGTAGAACCAAACATCTTATTGTATAATAACAATACAGTAGAATACAATATATATAATATAATATAATATAATATAATATGACGTGACAAACATGTCCTAAGAAAATTGCTGGTCATTAAAGTTCTCTATCTGTTTGTTAATAAGACGTTTGTTGAGTTTACTTCTTAGTATGCACCTATAATACACAAAGGAGAAGAAAGGTCGGAGACTTGTTTTAAGACCTAATTTGGATGTGATAGAGCATTTATTATAATGTAATTTACTCAGTTTCAGGTGACTTACTGAAGCACATACTGTTAGGATTGTTGCTTACGAAGCAATAAAGTTCATCATTATTAGACATTAAAAGAAACCATGCTTATTCATCATTTACAGTTCATCAGAAACTGATAAATATCTGTCAACTGACAAAGTCCTACACATCAAAAGATTTATAAATGTTTCAAACTTTTGATGGAAAGCTATGGGCCCCAACTATGTTTATACTCTCTCTATCTCTCATTGTTCCGACACCCTTTTTGTACTATCTCTCGTTCTTTCGTTGTCATCCGTTAATGAATGGCCTCGTGCTTCTTTACTCATTTTTCACCCACCGTTGAAAGTTAGAACTTAAGAAAGACATCAATGGTCTAGGTAGATATATAAAGATGATCACGATTACAATCCCGATTACTAAGGCGATCAGGTTTTCTTCTTTTCTTGGGAAAATTAATTCCATAGCTTTTAAAATATATATATATTTAAAAAATCCCAAATAGCAAACATGACAGATTGAGAGATATAAATCAAATCAAATCAAATCAAGCAGACAGAAAGTATAAATACAAACAATAAATCAAACAACTAACAGGAAAAAGAAAATCCTAGAAAAATAATTAACAAAAATAAATAATGAAAACTAAGAAAAAAACAAACAAACAACACCTAGAAAAGACGGTGAGTCTGCACAAGTGAGAGAGAAATTGGGAATTAGTGAAGGATTGGATCGGTCAGAACAAAGATTATGAGGCTATTTATTAATAAAAGATGTTGGGTTTTGTTCATGTATAAATTTAGTATAATTGTTGGGTATTTACAATTAGTGTAAAATTGCACGTGGAAAAAGAACGAAAGCATAGAGCATTTTATTAGCCTTTTTCACGGTTAAAAGTTAATTTAATGATATATAGGAGTGCTTATGTGGTTTCTATGTGGCTCGAGTGCACCGGCATAGATAGTGAGGCTGTAGAGATGCTTTTGATGCTTATTAGACGCACTTGGCACTTAGACACGGAGTCCGTGACACGTGACGCATTGTGATTAAACTGATGTTTAATAAATAAAATTTATTTGTTTATTTTTCTCAAATTTGAATTTAAATTTAAATTTGAAAAAGGATGTAATCTTTAGAAATATTGCATTTTTTTTAGAAAAAAACATGTTTTCTGAGATCTCTTATAGAATTGTATCTTTTTTGGAAAAATACATTAATGGCAATTTTTTCCCAAATAGTGTCACTAAAAGTTATCAGATTTCTATAAAGAGTTGTAAAGAAATCAAATTTTATTCGCTAAAAAAATTTGAATTCTCTCTCTTCTTTTGCTATTCTTCTAGAAATATTGTGTTCTATTTCTACTCAAATTTTCACTTTTACTTGGTGTTAAAATTCGTTTAAAAGCTTGTCATTTCCTGGAAGCAATTTGCTGTTCAACCCGAAGCAATATCTTTTCAAGATGGGGCAAATAACGCTTTAAGGAAAACGTATTCATTACGTGTTTTAAGTCCCCATTTTCATAATTTTCCAACAAAAAAATCTCTTCTGCGGAGGCCTTCATCGGTGTCCAATGAAAAAACACCAGCAGAGTATGACGAGGACAAGACGTCGCTCTCCCATGGCACTTGTATCATCCCCGAGAGCTCCTTCGGGAGTGAAGCTGACTCCTACAAGTTGTTGTCATCCCTGCTCCTCTGGTAGCCAAGCTGTCTCCTCAAGTGGCGAGTAGTATATTCAAGGGACAAACACAACCATGGAGTTTTAGGCTCCGTTTGGATGGAATGTCCATTTTTGAAAAGGAAAACTTTCTTATTTTAAATGAAAAGTCTTTTATTTTGAGAATAATAGTGCATTTGGATGTATAAAAATATTTCTTCTTGAAAACAAAAAGTTGTTTGGAGTGAGTAAAAATAGTGTTGAAAATTGTTCATTGCGATAATATTTTAAAAAGATTCATTTTCTTTTTCTAAAAGAGTATTGCACAAAATAAGTTAAAAATAAGATAGTTTTTCTTTTTTAAAATGATAGAATGATGGAAAAAGTTGAGACAAATGATTTTTTTTTTTTGGTGGGAAAATCTGTGGTAAAATCCTTTTTATATACCCTATTGACAAAACTCCATTTAAAGCCATTAAAATTTAATCTAATAGATATGATATTAAGGGTGCACAATAACTAAAGAGAAACTCATCAATTAGATCATAGGAAAGAATAAAAAATTAAATTCCTTCTTTTATAAATATTTTTTATTTAAAAATTAAAAGTTGAAAAAAAATTAAAAATTGAAAGAAGGCCGCTTGGGACAGCGGAAGGATGTCTGGGAAGGGGCGTTGGTGGGGGGGCCCAGAGGTCATGTGGCAGGTGATTTTGTTGGTGGGGGCGATTTGCGAATGGGTGATCATTGGGAAGGGGGGTGAACCTAGATTGAAAACGGTGCAGGGGGTGGGAGGCGATTTTGTCGAGGGGGCTGATTTCATCGCTGCGAGGGGTGGGGTAGTCACCTGGGAGGAGGACATTTTCGGGGAAGGGGGCTACTTGCTTGTCGGGGAAGGGGGTGCTCGCCTAGGTTGGGTTGGGGGGTGGGGTGGATTTCGCTTGGGAGAAGGTGATTTCCGGTGGGGAGAGGTCAAGGGTCCAAGGCCGGTGGGTGCCAAGAGGTCGCCAAAGGTAGGGGTGCGGGCACTATTGTGGGACGTCGATAGGGGTGGCGTTTTCTTGCCTTCTCTATTTTTCTCTCTTGCTCCATAATACCATGCGATAGTACATATAATAACTCATTTATATCTTAATTTCTATGTCATCAAATAAAATCTTAATGATCTAAAAATAAGCTCTATGATAATGACTGGTAGTGACTCTCAAAGAGTTTCCATCGTAATCTTGCTCTTTTTTTTTTTATTATTTTTTTTCTGTAAAAATTTTTCAATTTTCAAATCCGAATATGACTTCCAAACATAGGGTGAGAAAGACAAAGAAAGAAATGGAGAGAGATCAAATATTGGTTTTTGGTGTGTTTTTCGAAATCCGTTAACATGCCTTGAGTGTGGGGTCCACCATTGCCCCATGCCAGGTGGGTAAGCCAGATAGGATCGTAAACATACTACTCGGGTTAAAAAGCATTTTTGTATATACATATATATACACGAACCAAACACTTGGCATAAACGTTGATGCACAGTGGAGTGCCGACATATCTATCATGAAAGTTTATTTTAGTGTCTTTATAACATTATCAAAAAGCCTGGTTTAAATGCCACTTCTATATGTACGCAAGTCTCCATATGCGTATACGTATTCATATACGTATATGTATGCATGTATGTATGCATGTGGATGTTCTTAAAAGTATTCTATTGCTTGCGTGAAAGAGTTTCAATAGCATTTGCGTTTGGCATTCAACGAAAATTGACCAATTACAACAACTTTATTCATGCATCATTACAAATTGACTTTAAATTGTCGAAAGTTCTACCGACTCTCGTACATGTTTCTCTTTCCTTCTTATGAGAACCCAATACAAGCTTCTAGCTTAAAAAAAAAAAAAAAAAAAAAAAAAAAAAAAAAAAAAAAAACCAGTACAAGTTCTACTCCTATTGAACCTTATCAGGTCCATCTAAATACATAGGAGAAGGGACTCAGGCATAAATAACATTTTTAAAAAGATGTTTTAACAAATGACGAAAGATTTTAAAAATTAGTTCAAAAGCTTTTTTTAAATGGCTCATCAATTATTTCAAATAATCAATAAATAATTAATCACGTAATATTATTAATTTGATAAATGATTGATCACGTATTATTATTAATTTGGTAAAAGTAGTTAATCATTGACTGACTATAATATAAATAATGAATTTTTAAGTCAATTACTGATTAACTAAATATGAAAAAAAATGACAAATAACTATTTTACTAAATAAAAAATATTTGGTCATCTATTAGATTGAGTGATTAAAATAGACCAACTAGCTTAATTTTTTATAGAGAGATTTTATGGTGGGAGAAATTACTTTTCCCTACCGATAGGATGAGACTAGTAGTGGTCATCTTAGGTCGTCCTAACCGACTTCCATGAGTTGTCGTTCTCTTTTTAACTGTTGTAACTCTTTTTAAAGGCCATCATAAGATTACTCATCAAGTTATCGTTTCCCAAAACACACTTTATTAATATTCTTATACAAGTCTATGTCGTGAGACAAAGTTATTGAGTGGTGTAAGGTACAATGCCAAATCTATTTATTCCTAAAGGGTCTTATATGAGCTCCTTTAAAACACATCTTCAGTATTTTTTTTTTTTTTCAGTTCATTTTAAATCCATTTATTCCTAAAGGGGTTTGTATAAGTCTCTTTTAAACACCTGTTTTGTAATTTTCTTTTGTTTTTATTTTGTTTTTTGTTTTTTCAGTTCATTTAAATATATTTATTCTTTTTTTTTCCTCGTTATACTACGTGGCCCGTAACTACTGTTTTTTATTTTAATATTAAAAAAGAAAGATACATGCTAGGCTTAAAATAGTTTAAATGGTAGTAACTATTTACTTTGAGTTCTCTATTATAACATATGATGAATCCTCACTACTACAAAATGTGGATTTCACGACGGAGCTTCTACGACCATTTTTAAAAAATCGTCGTGAAAAATGCGTCAAAAACACGGAGCGGAACAAGGTTTCCGAAAACCGTTGTGGAAGCCGAAGCTTCCACGACGGTTACAGAAAACCGTCGTGGAAGGCCATGCTTCCACGACGGTTTTCTATAACCGTCGTGGAAGCTAGAGATACCACGACGGTTAAAAAACCATCGTGGTATCTCAACTAAAATTTTGAAAAAAAAATTTTAAAATTAAAAAAAAAACCGTCGTGGAATTTTAAAAAAAAAATCAAAAAATTAGCTACCACGACGGTTTCCAGAAACTGTCGTGGTAGGTACGAAGGAGGGAATTTTTCCAAAATTATTTTTTAAAATTTTTTGACCTACCACGACGGTTTTTCCAAAAAACCGTCGTGGTAGGTCAAAAAATTCAAAAAAAAAATTTTTAAAAATAATTTTGAATTTTTCACCCTACCACGACGGTTTTTTCCAAAAACCGTCGTGGTAGGTATGAGCGGGAATTTTGAAAATTTTTGAAATTGTTCAACTTTTTGGAGCGTATATTAAAACCCAAAAAAATACCCTCTTTCTCACCCCATTATATTCTGAGCCTTTTTCACTCTCTAATACAAACTCTAACTCCAAACCCAAAGCCACCCATATCCTCCCTCCATTTATCTCTCTCCGCTCCCTCTCTACATTCTCGCCGCCATTCCTCTCTCTCTTTAACTCCGAGCCGTTTTCCCTCTCTCTCTAACTCCGAGCCTTTTTCCCTCTCCCTCTCGCCGCCATTCCTCTGTCCCCGACATTCTCTACCACTCCACCTGTAACCATACTTGACAATTCGGTAAGTTGAAATGTATCTTGCTTGGGTAAGGCACGGATTTGGGAATTTTCCGTCCAAAATATTGATTTTGTTGATTGTGAAATTTCTATCCAAAATGTCAAAAATCCACAATGTTCCTTCCAAAATGTTGATTTGGTTTATTGTTGATTTGGGAATTTTCCGTAGAAAAATGTCCAAAATCCGTCCTTTCGGTGATTGTTGATTGTCGTTGTGATTTAGATTGCTTTAAAATTGATTGGGTAAGGCACATATTTGGGAATTTTCCAGATAAAATGTTGATTTTGTGAGTTAAATTTTTCGGATTTGCCACCCATAGGAAATGAAATGAATTCGCAAATTTTTTTTTTCGGCGGACCCTACCACGATGGTTTTTTCGAAAACCGTCGTGATAGGTGGACCTACCACGACGGTTTTTTTTTGTGTGCATAAAACCGTCGTGATATGTTCTTAAATGTCCATATTTAGGCCATATTTTTTACCTATTCCACGACGGGTAAAAAACCGTCATGGAATCTGAAAAGGTTCCACGACTTTGGATTCCACGACAGTTAGAAAACCGTCGTGGAAATGTTACCATGACGGTTAAAAACCGTCGTGGTATCCACATTCTGTACTAGTGTGGCCTAACAAGCGGTTTGAGATGTCCTAGTTATTTTAGGTCATCTAAAATAGCACCTATAAGTTTAATTAAACGCTCTTTTATATGTATTGTATCATATTCTATTATTATTTTTTTTTGAAAAAATATCATATTTTATTATTGTAATTTCTCACTAAAAGAAGTTTATTTAATGAAAAGTTTTAATCATTCACAATCTATTTATCTTTCAGTTGCATCTGTTCAAGATAACTCTATTTTATGAAAGGTTTTAATCATTTATAGTCTATTCATCTTTCAGTTGGAACTATTCAAGACAAATTAAATGCTCTGATATATGTATCGTATCATGTTTTATTATTGCAACTTCTCATTAAAATTAAAAGGTGTCTATTTTATGAATGATTTTAATCATTCACAATATATTTATTTTTCGGTTGTAACTATTCAAGGCAATTCTAATTTACAAAAGGTTTTAATCATTCACAATTTATTTATCTTTCGGTTGTAATTGTTTAAGGCAACTTTTTAATATTTATATTAAACAACAATTATAACTGTGTTTGAGTGTTATTCAGTTTTCAATCATTTAAAACAACCATGTGAGAATCATGTTTTTCCTTGTAAAATTCGTATGGTTATAAGTAATTAGATTTCTTCCCGCAATCCCTCGCTCAAATAATCGGGATGTATTAATCTCTCACTGTATCTCGATACGTATATAATTATTTGTTTCTCTCTTCAAGGTGAAAAAACACCAATACAAATATCTTTGTGGATATAATTCTCTCACGCACACAAGCACAAAGAAGACCTCAAAACATGTGCGTGTGGAGAATTAGAGGAAATTGATATTTTTTTACTAAAAATGTTGTGGTTGTTGTTTCGCTCTTTTGTGATTAGATAGAATAACTATTTTTCGAAAAGCTCAATACAAAAAATATTAATTATTAATTTTCTTAACTTTAAATTCGTACACATATACTAAAATAAAAATATTTAATAATTTTTATCCATATATATTAATTTTAAAATCTACAATATATATAACACGTGCAATGCACCTATATAAACAAGTATAAAGAAAACAACATATGATCCTATTCCTTTTTAAGTCTAATAGTTATGAAAAGATGCCTATATTTTGTAAAATATCAAATTCTACGTAATATTCTTCAAATTTCTAAGTCTAACCAAAAACTAATAATGAAAAACAAATCTAAAATTCAAAATCGCTAAAAAAAAAATCTCACAAACAAGTCAAGAATCTGATTCGAAAAACCTCTCAAAAAGTACCAAAAAAAAAAAAACAAACAAACAAACCTCTCCAAAGTACACCCCCCCCCCCCCCCCCCCAAAATAAAAAAGAAAAGAAAAGAAAAGAAAACCTCTAAAAACGAAACGTTAAAAAAATAGAAACACAAATGGCCTTGTAGAAGCTAGAGAACCACATAGCTGTAGGTGAATAATTCTCAAGGGTTTGATGACATTTGTTGTCTATAATTGTAGAAGTGTTGTTGGCTGGGTTCTTTTTTGGAATGGTTCGAACCTTATTTTGCCTCCTAATTGGTATTTCTGCTGCTTTGTGTATTCAACATCCGACAATAATGTTTTGGATACCTTTAGCAAGTCTCAGTTTTGGATCCTTGTAATTAATGTCAGATAATTGAATTTCATCTAGTTTGGATCTTAGGTTATTTACTAAAATTACAAAATTTCAATGAAGGACAAGGTAGAACATTGGTGAGACAGTGGGCTGTGCCGTTCGTAACACCACGCTCTCACATCATCATGCAGCCTTCCCTAAGCGGCTGTATTTTGGCATCTCGTCAATGCCACCACGCCCCAACCCAGCAAGAGCACCAGTCGCCTACTACCCAACCCGAGATATCTCCAATCTCGAGCAACGATTGCAACCACTCGGGGTAGAGCCATAAATATATGGTAGTGGGGGTATACACCAAAATTTTTTTTTTTCAAAATAAAAAAAAAAATGTTAGTGGGAGGTTATGTAAGAATTTTTAATTTTTGTGGAGGCAAAGCAGTAAAAGATAAACTTTCTTCATACTAGGGATTATTTGAGAATTTTTTATTTTTGTAGGGGCAAAGTATGAACTGTATGAAAATATTTTATTTTTGGTGGGGCAAATTGAAAATTATAACATTTTTTTGCGTAAAATTAAAAGAACAAAAAAATTTCAGTGGGGCTGCACTCACCCCCTCTGAACCCGTCACTAGCCACCACGATCCCCTCAATGAGAGCCATCCACTAGACAACCCCGACAGTTGAGGGTCGAGTGGTTCATGATGGAACCAGTTCCACCACTCCTTGCGATGACAACAGTTCCCCCACTCCCTGTGATGGCACCACACACAACACACCTTTCGGAATCTAGGTTTTGATTCTCTTATTGCTTTGTAATCTCCTTTTTTTTTTTTTTTGGGTAAAAGAAAAGAATTAAAATTTTTCTAAAAATTTGGGGTACAAAATCAATTTTATTAAAATCTAGAGGCAATGTTCTAATTATTCTTTGATACGTTTTCGGTTTCAATTTGATGATAAAGAACACCTACAATATCTTCACTTAGATAAACTAATAAAATAGAAATAATTATACAAAATGTCTATTTTTAGATTACCGTTTTTAACAATATTACATATAAGTCTATTTTTTAAGAAATAAATTACTATAATAGCTATTTTGTCCTTTTACTATAATATACATCGTTTTATTTTTATATAAATTCTTTTATTTTCCTTTTTTGACTTTAATGATGAATATTTTTTGTTGATAAATATAAATTGCCTTTAATAAACCCAAATTAGTTATAAATATCAAAATAACTATCATAGATATAAAATATTTATTATAAAAATGATGGTTCAGATCAAACAATATACATACGACAATGAATTCATTATGAAAAACCCTATTTATTTATGTAATCTACTACAAATCAAATGGTTGTCATTTATACCTTAACCAAACAAATTGAAAAATAACACAACAAATGGTATCGAATTCTTTATTAAAAAACACTAATATTTATTGAAACTAGTAGAAATGAAATCAAACCTATCTTTATAATAAAAACTGATTCATTATATAAAAGGTTTTTTTTTTTTTTTTTGTTTTGTTTAGATGTTCCTTTTTCTTTATTTAGCTCATTCTCATTAATCTAACTTTTGAGAAATCATTCCCTTTTTGGTTCAATACGAAAGATTTACACATTCTTTACAATAAATATATAATTTTTCAGATTTTCATTTTATATCATTTCCTTTAGCAATTTCATTAAATCAACTTTAGCTCTTTGATAAACATCTTATATTCCATTTTTTTAAATTTCTTTATTTGTCATTCTTCATTCTTTATGAATGGTAATTTGTCTTTATAATTATGTAAATAAAAGAAAAACAGACATATTTCAAATCAATACATTCAATTTGGATTTTTAACTAAATAACCCTAACTAATATCCATGGGATCTTACCCTATCAGAAACCAACTACTCCTACCATAGAAATCCCCATATAATATATATATATATATATATATATATACACATATATATTTTTTTGTACATATGAGAAGAAAACCAACAAGATGTATATTGAGGCTGCATTTGGATAAACTATTGGAGTAATTCTTATTAATCTAATATATGTTTGGTGACCAACTATTGAAGTGAAACTTTCATTATTTCACAACATTTTAACTTAAATCTAAATTCAAGATTTCACATTTTAAAAATCCGTATCATATTCATTTTTTTTAATCTTTAAACTATTTAGAATGCTATCTTTAATAAAACCTAATCAAACACACATTTTATTTGAGTACACAATTTAAACGAAAGGATTCAGTTTAAGAATTTTCCATATTTGAATGGATCCTAACTCAAATATAGGTTTTCCTGATCATATGGGGGAAAAAAAAACCTTGTTTTGGTTTTGTAGTAACAACCAAATAAATATATAAACAAAAAGCAACAATTCTTCAATGATTTTTCTTATAATTAGATGGCTGGTTCATTTTACTTGTTCATAGATTAGAACGCGACCACGGACGAGTATTGATAATTAAGGGGAGTGGGGAAAAGAAGACGAAGTCAGATGCCTGCTCATTTTCAGTCATCCATTATCTCCATCAGACACAACTTTGATTTTTTTTTCTTTTTAGGATGACCATTGGATGTAACTTTAATTATATAATTTTAACGGTGTAGATGATTATGTGGATGTTGTGAAATTATAAATATATCTACAATTATAGCCTTATCCTAGGATAAATAAACAAAAAAAAAAAATGTTATGTTGGGTCCACAGCAACCTAAAAGGAGTTTGGTTTTCTTTTCTTTTCAAACTGCACACTACTTTGCACCCTAGTCTAAAACATTTCAGTATTTCTCTAGGTTACCCTCCTTCGCATTGGTGAAATCAGGCCATCGAAATCACATCCAATGGACAGCATCCAATTGCAGGATAAGTCCGGTGCTGGACACATTACATATCCTTTGTATACACATATATACATTGTATTTATATGTATATTGCAGGTTTAGCATAGCCAAATCCAACTAGCGTGTTGTGTTGGACACCTATGTTTGGGAAATAACTATGCCACTGATGAGTCCTATAGAAATAATGTAGTTGCAAATGAAAGAAGTTACTTTGGAGCCCAATTTTGTTTTCTATGTTGAGCGCTTTCTTTAGAATACAAGGAAACCACCACTTTCACCAGAAATCCCGGCAAGAACAACATCCATTCTTAAAATGATGAAATCTGTTTGTGTCCCTTACAATGATCTCCCTTCTTGTGAAACTCGATGTCAGTTTCATAAAAGAATGGCAATCCCCACAGATCCTAAGATTCTTCATGATCCTAATAGGTGCATTGGACGGCAAACACATCAGCCCGAAAGTAACCGCAAGTTTTTCGCCATGGTGTCTCAAAAGTTCATGCTTTTGACTCTCTTCGACGTTGTGAAGGTCGTTTTCAGTCTTTGCCAAGTAGCCAAGTTTCTTCAATTCTTCGGCTAAGTCATTCAACTTTGAGTAAATCTCAGCGATTCTAGGATGATTTCTCTCTCCGACCATAAACGAGTGGACCTCATTCTTTATTTCGATCCAACTTTTACCCCTCTCCTTCTTTGCCTGGCTTTCTCTGAGAACCTTCCTTGTTCTTGCAACTTCTTCCCACTTCTTGTTTGCTGCGTAAATGTTTGAAAGCAAAACATGGTTTCCCGCGTTATCAGGTTCCAACTCAAACAAATGTCTGGCGGCTATTTCAGCCAAGTGAAGATTTCCATGAATTCTGCAGGAAGCCAAGAGTGAACCCCACATGGAAGCTGTTGCATCGAATGGCATGGTTTCGATCAAATCACGAGCTTCAATCATAAGCCCGGCTCTTCCTAGAATATCAACCATGGACGAATAGTGCATGACATTGGGTGACACATTGTGCTCTGTTCTCATTAGTTCAAAATATTTCTTTCCCTTTCCAACCAAACCCATATGACTGCACGCGGATAACACGGAAATATAGGTTATTTCATTCGGGAACATGCCCATCTGTTGCATCTTCTCAAATAATATCATTACTTCAAAGGAATGAGCATGTCTAGCAAAACTCGAAATCATTGCATTCCACAAAACAACATTCTTTTCTTCAATATGTCTAAACACAGTGTAAGCTTCTTCAATGCTGCCGCATTTTGCATACATGTCAATAAGTGAGGAAGCAATAAATATGTTTGAACCAAATCCTGTCTTACACAACACGGCGTGAACCTGGTTCCCTTCGATAAGAGATGCAAGAGCTGCACAAGCACAAATAGTAGATGAAATTGTAAACGGATCTGCTTCCAATCCGTTTATCTGAGATTTTCGGAACATCATCAAAGCTTCCTCATAACGCGCATTCTGCACAAAACCTGCCACCATTGAACTCAACGTAACAGCACTCTTTTCACTCATACACTCGAAAACACAGCTTGCTTCCTTTATAAAACCACACTTGGCGTAAACATCAAGCAATGCGGTACCCACAAAGACATTTGAATCCATTGCCATCTTAATAGCAAAAGCATGCAACTGTTTGCACTCGAACACGGCAAATTTCCCAGCACAAGCGCAAAGCACGCTTGAAATGGTGAACTCACTCAAAGAGTTTCCGTCTCTTCGCATCTGCAAAAATAGACCAAGGGCTTCTCGTTCCTCCCCATTCCGAGTAAGTGATCCGATCATCGTATTCCACGAAACTAAACTTCGTTCAGGAATTTCGTCGAACACTTTCCGAGCACAATCAACTAAACCACATTTGGAGTACATATTGATAAGCATGTTCGACGTCAAGGTGTCTGATCGTAATCCAATGGTGATAATCTGCGCATGGCAAGCTTTCCCTTCCGCGACCGTACGTGTTCTTGCGCATCTCTGCATGGTTTCATGCAAAAGAGGGACTGGGTTCGCACTTTTGCCAACCCAAGTAATGTAATCTGAAGTTGCAATTCCATCAAGCTCAAGATTGGCTATGGAAGAAAATTTTTTGTAACAAAAACCGATAAGAAAACGGAGTCTGTCCTTGTATTGTCTCAAGACATACATATCAGGCTTGAAGCAGCCGACGAGCTCAAAAAGTATATAAAAGCCTATTAAAAAGACTAAGAGCATGTTTGGTAATACAACCTATTTTAAATTAAATTTTACTTTTTTATCTCAGTTTTTATCTTTTTTTGAAAAATTTTTTTGTTTTTTCTGAAAATTTTTTTTTATTTTTTTTAAAAAGTTAACAAAAATTACTATTGAAACTTAAAAAATTTTAAACTAAACTCATTCACCAAACACTCCATAATATTAGAGAATAAAATTAAAACTTAGGGGGTGTTTGGGGTGTTAGTTTAAGTTAAAATATTTTAGTTTAGTTTGAGTTAAAATAAGTTTAGCTTAAAAGTTGAGTGTTTGGTAAAAAGTTTGAGTTGAAAAGTTTGAGTTGAGTTGAGTGTTTGGTAAAAAAGTTTGAGTTGAAAAGTTGGGGAAAAACAAGGGCCCTGTTTGGATGTTAAAAAATTGGGTTAACCAATTTTTTTAAGTTTCGCCCTCAGTAACTTATCTTAACTCAAACTAAATGGTACTTTCTCATTTCAATTTTTTCCCTTTATTGAAAATCTAACAAAATTTATATGCTATATAAATTTGTTGGAACCATTCAAGCTTTAACAAAATTTTAAACTCAGTTCAGAGTCAACACAATTTAACATTCTATTATTGGTTCCATCGAACGAAAACATAATAATTAATATACGCTGAATTAATGTCACCAACTGAGTTTTTTTGTTTTGTTTTGTTTTTTTTTTGGTTTTTTTTTTTTACTTATCTTAATTCCAACTAAACGGGTTTGCACTTTAACTTCTGTCTTTTTTCAAGAAATCAACAAAATTTATAACTACCCAATAACCAAAATTTATAACTACTTGGAAATTAAAATTTCCATTTATCCTTATTTTAACATTCTATTGTACGTTCTATCGACGCAAATTATTAATATTAATAAAATTAATGTATAACACCAATCAATTTACGTCATTCCAATTAATTAATTGTTAAATTATGGAAATAGCCATAAAATACACCAACAAATTGAATGGAAATGGTCAGTAAACTTTGAATAACATATTTTATTAAACATTACATAATTAATGTTACCAACATTGATGAAAAATTTTGGGCTATCATCAGCCATCCTATCTCTCAGCAGATTCATTGTATCCATCCTCGTGTCAACGTGCTGCAGTCCTGTACTGGGGCCAATACCATCAGACACATCGTCAAACACGTAACTGCGTTCACATCAACATTGTCATGGACTGGCACATAATCTGCGACGTACTCTTCGTGTAATGGGTCCCCAACCTGCACGGTCCGTATGAAATTATGCAGGACTGCACAAGCTACGGAGATCATTGCTTGTTTCTCCATCGGGTAGCTGTGCATGCTTTTCAGTATTTTGAACAACGAACAAGACAAGCTAGCGTTAATTGTTACATAAAATTAATAAATCACGCACAAATAATTAATTATTGGACAATAATAAGAATAAAGTCTCAGTGTTGCCGAAAAAAGAAATGGAAAAATGAAACAAACAAAGAAAATACATAAACAGTCATATAGCTGGCGGCGGCGGGGGGTTGATGATCTCGGCAACAATGGCTCTTCGAAAGTTGTCATCAACCTCGCAGAATGGACTCATAAGATGTTGATGGGAATCAAAGTAGTGTCACATCATCAGCTGATCATGTGTTGAATAACCCATCACCTTTATTATGTTTATGCACTGCCCAAGGCCACCGTTTTGGACTGATTGCTCACTGCCACCGCCAGATTGCGACCGACCTCGGAAGTAGTTCCGGACTTCCTGCATGGCCGAGTAGGCCATTTCATCGGTTGCATCCCTTTGCTTTCTCTTGCCCATGCTTCCACTACGGCGGGACGGACCAGCTACGTCGGGCCCCTGCCGCGAGTTGGCCTACCGGCCACCGGCGGTTGGGGTTACGTCGTTCTCGAAGCACGGTTGGGTTTCAGAGTTGCCGAAGTTCAACTCGTAGTCTACGGAGGCCGAAGGGCCGTTCCCCATCGTAACTGATCCATATCCATACGCGCCTACCGCATGAGTTTTATCGAACACGGCGTACTGCAACTCCTTATGGCGAAGGCCTTCGTAACGGAGATGCCTGCACTCCGGATGTATCTGCAAATGGGATATGTCACATCATCCGCATGTACTACTTAAGTGGTTAATAAATATAATAAGCAGGAGTTATGTTAGAAAATTAATATTACATTGATGAAGCTCTGCTACGCCTCATCTGAGCATACAACTCTATCGGTTGCATAATCATACCCCAGGCCGCTCTGTAATTGCAAAAATTTCCAACCCTGATAAATTTTTTTCATCCGCTCTCTCTTCTAGGATAAAGTGAGGTCGTGAGCGGGAACGCCACCGAACTCAGCGTTAAACTTAGTAGCCCATAAGTCATAAATCTGTATACTGAGTTGTCTACCAGGGTTGGATGAGTAGAAGTCATCCAATTTTTCGAGCAACCGTTTTTCCTTCATAGGGTTCCAGACATACGTCTCCCCCGAAGATTTACGAGGCATTTCCTTGATATAGCGAATACAGGGGAAGGGAAAAAAACTAAGCATTATACTTGTATGATTAGGATACGATACTTGGGTATGAAAAATGTAAAACCAACTTCAACATCGGAATTCAACACATCACAGTCAACGGAAAAGTAGACATTTCTAAGTTATAGCATCGAAACAAATTTAGCACAAATTACAAACAACCCGAACACGAAATCATGAAACTCAACATTCCCAAAAACGAACAATTTTTCGGCGAGTTTAAGAAAGCTTACCAGGTTAACCGAGTTCAAGCCGGAAGATGAATAAACGGTGGAGGCGGGCGGAACAGGGCAGGAAGCAATGGGTCACACCAATGATTTCCGGACGCGAAAGTAGTGGGTGATCTAGCGTTTTGTCCGATTATGCTTCGCGGACCTCAATCTCCGACGCATGTGCAACCGTCGATACCGAGACCGAAAGTTGGACCTAAAAAATAAGAATCAGAAGACAAATAAAAAGATAGCAAACAGCGGAAAATAACGTTGATAAAAAAATGTTGAAATCCCAGAGAACGTTCTAATAAAAATTATGTTTGGTAATGTTATCAGTTTAACAGAATATTTGCCATAAAAAAAAATTTAGTATCTGCCATCAAAAAAATTTCTATTAAACACACCAAAAAAAGGGGAAAGAATTAAAGAAATAAAATAAAGTTGCTGCTTTTATAAAATGTTATAAAAATAAGGAGCCTTCCTTAGGTTGTGAGACAGTTTTTCAATCGACAGCAAAGAGAGGCTCTCTATTTCTGTTTGTTTGCGAAGAAAAAAAAAAAGGCGAATAAAAGCTTACGCCATCAGACCCTATAGCAAAAATAGGGGCTTTCTACCATATCTCATATCTCATCTCTCATGTCTTTCACTCAAATCCCAAATCGGGGCAGAAAAAAGTATACTTGTATCCGGGAATATTTTATGCCCAGAAAATAAATCAGGGAAATATCAGTTTGCTTGGGAAGGGAAAAAAAAAAAAAAACAAATAATCAAATCTCTAATCTTAAATTAAAAAAAAAAAAAAAATTCTTCACCTTTCGTTACCAACATTACAAATTTCTTTTTCTTTTAATTTATTTCAACCAATATCTAGGAAAATGATTCGTCAATTTCTCATTTTCTCTTCTAATCAAGTCATCTTGGCTGAGGAAACAAAATTTTTTTTTTATCGAAAAAAAAAATATGAAAAAGGGGGGGGACAGATGTCAGAGAAGGTGAGCTACAGCTAGTTCATAGTTTTTCACTATTTCCTTACAACATTCGAGTGGAATTTATTGCCGTTTACCACAAAAAATCTTCAACAACAAATGTTCGAGGGAAAATGACAACATAATAAAAGAAGGCCAACAAACAATATGCAATTAAAGAAAACGACAATGAAATTTTGATGCCAACATCATGCTTTCTCTCTGCGACCGGCCATGGATGGCTTTCTGTCTGTCTGTCTCATTCTCTTCTCATACTCTTCGTCTACCCCAAGGAAGATCGAAGAAATGGACTGAGACTCGGGGACGACGCTGGCAACTCCCCCCTCCGTCCACGGCGCAGTCACCCTCCATGCGGTCAGGTAAGTGGAGCCCAGGTAAAGAATGTAAAAACCAGTCTCAATGTGTCATCGGCTGGCCTCTCTCTCTCTCCTCGGTCTCTCGATCTCGCTCTGTCTCTCTTAATGTTACCAAACCGCTTGCTCTCAACAAAATTTCTTATTAATGTGTTAATATTGCAGGAAAAAATTTTCACTCAAAGCCAAAACCCATGAGAGAGAAACAGGAGAGAGAAAGTAGAGAGAGAAAGCTTTAAATTTTAACTCACCAATGGGATTGGAGGCCGATTGACGTACGCGCGCCGTTGCTTCACTCACCGGATGAGGGAATGGCCGACGGTTGGGGATCAGGCATTGTCGAAGGGAACGGGGCTGATTTGTTCGGCAGATGGGCTGAGGAAAGTCAGTTCAAAGTTAGGCTTGGAGACTGCAAATGGAAAATGAATATGGGGAGAGATAAAAAGAAAAAGGGCCAGTACCATCTACCTTGAAGCTCTGGGCGTGGAATTTGATCAGACTTGGTTTCTTCACTTCCCTGAATCGCCCTGCCTTCTTCAGCTCGAAGCTCGGCGAATGAGGTTGCGAATCTCACCACGTGGTGACACAGTTGTACAGTGAACATAGCTGGAGAACTGTATAACGATTCAGAAACTAGTTCAGTTCGAACTAGGCACCAAACGCTGCACCGTTCTGTTTGAACTGAAATACATCAGTTCAAACTAATGACCCCAAACGGGCGCTTAGTTTAAGAATTAAAATTAATCATAAATCTACTCACAGAATCCTTTCCTTTTTGACCAAAAAAAAAAAAAAAAAAGAAAAAAGGGAAAAAATGAGAAAGTACTGATGTTGTCAAATTTGGTTTTATTGTAAAAACAAGATGACATAAAAATGCCTATTAAATATGTGTTGATTTTTCATACACGCATTTAGTTTCATGTCTTTCCACTTAACAAGACGCAAAATAAGAGAAGATAAAACAAAAAAAGAAAAACTTCCACCATGTGGTAAGAAGCTGTCAAAAGGTTAATCTAAGGATTGCGACGCCCGTGATGGCAGCAAGAACCCACGCCCTTACTTAGCCCCAAATGCCCTTAAACCGAGGCTTGTCTAGCAGAAATCAAAGCCCCAAAGGCAACCCAATCGAACCAACCAAGAATTCTCACACACAGACAAACAAAGCACACAAACGGATTACGGGAAACCGCTTTCCCAACCTTCTTATTGTCTCAATAAGAAGGAAATGTACACTCTCGCTTTCTTGTGTCCCTAATCCTGCTGGCTCCCTGCAATAATGGCCTAGCACAGGTTCTATAGCCATACAACAAAAGCCTACGGTACAAAAATGTGCAGTGGACAAACCCCAACTGCTAGCCACGTGTGCTACCCTCTGTCAGCACACAAATCCGTGTCTAAGTGTGTGGATGACAGACCCATCCACTAGGCTCCGTTGGCACCAATCAGTGCGTGTCACAGCAGCACCCATCGGCCAAGTCACTGCGCCTAGCTTTGCTGGTCCGCATGGTGATCAGCCATTTGTTCGCACAAGCCTGCCTTACCATAACTGCCACCAGGTGTCGCCCTCAGGCCATGACCATGCAAGTTCACAAGAAACTGCCTCTAGCAATCACCTGTAACCGCCCGCTGACTGTTTGATCAAGCCTTGCACCCCATTCTGCCATGTGGCCAGGCTAATCGCCCAGACCAAGGCCGGTCAGGAAGACCCATGTGGTCTAACTAGCGCCCGCCTAAGTCTATAGGAGCCTGTTCGAAGGTCTGAGTCACGCCCCACGCTGACTCACCCTTGTGCGTCGCACACGCACCCATTGGCTTGTCTAAGTGTATGCTGATCCGCGTTGAACCACGCTGACCAGCCCTTGGTCCTGATCATTGCTGCCGCGTGCTGACTCCCGTCAACAACTTTGCCTGGTTTTGCCCGAGTGCCTAGCCACCCAGGTCTTCGCACCACGATCCCAATGGTGTGTTGGACCGCGGGCTGGACCATTGCCCGCGTCAAGCATCCTTGTCTGCCTTCGCATGGCAAGCCACAAAGTCTTGCCTATGCTGCTTACCGCCTTGGCTGCTATCCCGAGCCACCTTTGCCCATGTAATTCACCACCTTGGCCCTAATCCCGAGCCATTGGCTTAGTCAAGGTTTGAGGGTGTTACAGAAGTATAGCCTAATGGATAAAGAAAGTAAACAAAATTACCACTTTCACCTCAATGATCGGGTATTTTTATGGGGAATATGAACCACTCTTAAAATTACCAAAAGGATTTATATCATTTAGAGGTGATCTTTTTATTTATAAATTATCATATATGATACGGATAATAATGATATGGTTATATCTGATTTAGTAAAAACAGCAAAAGACGAAACCACTCTTAAATTAATCGACAATATTTATTAATTTAGAAGTTGATGGGATCTTAAAGGTCTTGTCTTAATAAGTGAGAAGTCAAAAGCTTTTCATTTATATCTTGGAATTTAGAAGTCCAATAGTTAGTATTTTTTGGGTAGTTTTAATAATTATTAAATATTTGTATTTATTTTTAGGAGTTTCTAAATTTATCAAAAGTCAGTTGTTATTTTTGTATTTATTTCGGGGTTTTGGAAATTTAAAGGTTTTTTTTGGTTTTAGTATTGTGTCAAGAATATGTGTGGGTTTCCTTAAAAATATATATATGTGTGTGTGTGGGTTTGAAGGCCTATAAATAGGCTTGTAATCTTTTGCCAAAAAAATGAAACAAGGGAATGAGTTGAGTTATCAAGAGTAAATCTGAATTCTTTTTGGTTTTATCCCAAAATGGTTATCTCTTTGGTGAATTTCCAAGAGTGGCGAATTTATCCCTTAACTCTGTATTTTGGGGTGATGTTTAATTTTTGTATCCCTAAACGGTGAATTAGTTTAAACCTAAGGGTGGTGATCATTTCTGTATCCTTTAGCCTACTTATCTATCTTTCCCTTAAGCCTATCATCCAAAATAAAATCTTGATTTGTAATTCCGGTATCAACATACATTCATTCTCAAGCGATATGAGATTGCACAACTTATCCTTTTTTTTTTATTGGAACTGCTGACTGTCACAGCTGCCAAATATTAGCATGCATCCGGAGAGCAACTCAAGGCATAAGTAAGCTGATCAATAACTTCATGACTTTCATAACTTTGCTTACTTGTCTTGAAGATACTACAACATGCCTCCTCGAGTCTCCCAACTCTCAAAAGGGTCCAGGAATCTTCTAAAAGAGATTCATCTTGCTTCTGTTAACATTACATCAACCCAGCAAACCACCTTTAGAGAAAAATAAATGATGTGAAAAGGATATATATATATATATATATATATCGCGTTCTTTTTAGTGTCCTATGGGTTAAAAGAAGTCCTTTTTATTTATTATCATTATTAATTTTTAATGCTAGAAGGAGTCCTTGAAGTTTAATACTTAAAAGATGTATTATTAAACGTATATGAAATCTTTAATTCAAAATAATAATTAATTAAACAGGGAATATAGGTAGGGACTCCTAAATTCGTTCTTGTCCCATAACTAGCAGGTACTAAATTTTTAACACGGTTATAACTCAAACCATTTTAAATCAGATTTTTCTCGCCCCATTTAAGATAGGTCCCTGTTGATTAAGGATGTACAAAAATATCCGCAACCTACATATTTGCCTGCTCCGCTCCACCCCGCTATAAGCAGGTATACGTAAAACTACTCTTTAAACTGGTGAGGCAGTTCTGCCATTTTTTTGTAGGCATATGCACATTGGAGTTTAAGAAGGTGATTGGAAATCGCTGCACCTGCCAGAATATTATGTATTTATTTAACATACATAAATATGTAATTTAATCAGATTTGAGAACTTGAGAGTCTGATATATTTGATATATATACCTTACATATAATTTGTTACAAATGTATACCATGAAACAGTTGAGATATATATGCATTATTATTATTATTATTATTCACTTTATTATTTCCCTTTCTTTGTTGATAACCTGATATTCTTATTTTTATTTTTCAATTTGTAATTTTTTAGTGATTGGATTTTTTATGTTGCTAATACATTATTACAATAGATTACATGTGATATTACTTTCTTCTTCTTTTTTTTTCCCAGTAATTTCTTTGTCAGGCTTTGGACTTTTGGATATTGGATCATGTATAAGATTGTACTTTTGGAACTATGGTATTATTTTAGATTCTAATTGTGCATTTACCTACTTAGCTGAAATTGTGTTTTGAATGATTATTTATCAATAATCACATTTGATTTTTGTTCCTTATGTCAACTACTTTCAAACTTTAGTGAACATCTATAAAATGATAGGATACATATATCAAGCCACTTGCCAAAAGAGCCCCATCCAAAGTTTGGGCAGTTATGTTTTGCACTTTTTATAAACCCCTAAACCACCCATGTTTCCTGCCGTGCATCCCTACCACTGATTACTTGATAGGTTAACGAGAAAATTGCCATCACTATTTAAAATGGTGACTGGGGTTATTTATCGACGGCGTGATATTTGGGCCAAGGCAAAATTTTTGGCTTGCGAAAAAGCTAAGCCACATGTACTTTAAGGGAAAAAAAATAAGGTGATTTTGAGGACTGCACCTTAAAGGGCACACCTCATGAACATTGTCTTTTCAGGATTTTTGATCTCTTAAAAGATTACTTAAAGGTCAACATAAAAATACCTTTTTAAAATTACCCTCAACCCCAAAACGGTAGTCTGGTAGATTACCACCTACCAAAATATCCTTCAACATTCGGAATCAGCATAGAACACCAAAGGTCTCCAGTTGCCGGTGCTGATCATTAGAGAATATTCTAGTAAAATAGTTTTAGTAATCTACCATTCTACTTTTGGTAATCACTATGGGTCCTGGTGTCGGTGCTAACATTTGGTCGCCTGAGAATGTTCTCATACAATGCTTTTGATAACTTACTGAGTTATAATTTAATGTATTTCATTGGATTATCAGAATATATTATTTTCATCTACTGAATTTTATACATCGAATTATTTCAACTATATTTATTTCCTAAAAATGATTGTTACAAATATATATATCTAGCATTTTCTTTTTCCAATTAATAAAAAAAGATTACAAGAAAAAAAAAAAACCGATCAAACATAAAAATAATTAGGATAACAAAATATTTATATAGCCAAAAACTCAAAAAAAAAAAAAAAAGCAAAAAAAAATAATAATAATAAAATAAAAAGAAGTTGTCACCGGCCGAGGTAGCTGAATCAATGTCAAACAAAGAAAGAGAAACGCTAGCACCACTATTGGTCAGATCTTTGCGGAGATGGCTACCGCTAGAAATCATCTAGGTTGTTGCGGATCTCTCCACCGAGAGCAAGCTCCTTGCATGTATCTTCGATCTCCGACAGCAACTCACTAAGGACGAAGACAAAGCCCAAAGTTTGATGGTTAGGGCTAGAGGGTAAAATGGTCCTTTTAAATGTCTTATCAAATTATACACTAACCAACAGGTCAAAAATCCAGACCAGTATTTAATTGAGGTAAAAATCTTAAGAAAACACTTGCTATGTATTGTAAGAGGGATGCAAAACAAAAAGTAAGTATGAGTACAATTTCTAGGTGAGGGAAATAAAAAGTAAGGAACGAATGTTCTTCTTGATGTTGTTTGCTAATGAAAGTTTTAGATAATTAATTGTAATACCAACCTCTACTAAGGTGAAGATATCTATGACAGAAATTTTCTATGACATTGGGCATGTTCTATTGGGGTAGCTACTTAGTAATATTTCATGCATTATTTGATGGCATTATGTCTTGTCAGTTGACAGTTTGTACTTGTCAAGCGTAAGCTTACTTAAGTTGTTCATGGTATGGATATTAGGGTAATTTTTGAGTTATGCCGCAAAAAAAGTATACCTTTGAAATATTACCACATCTATAATGGCTTCATAATTTTTTCCTATAAAAAGATTAGTCAAGGATGAATCTAATATCTTTTTTCAAAAATACCCCCAACCAACCAAAAATGCATTCTAACAGAATACCACGAAGTAATCTACCGGAATACTAGAGTATTCTGATTGAATACTTTTTGGTGGAAAATGTGAGGTACTTTTATGCTATTCTAAGAGCATTCTATAGACCATTGTGGGGAGAGAGAGAGAGAGGATCAGAGAGAGAGAGGCACTGATAGAGAAAGAGGAGAGAAAACAGGAGAGGGGCCCCAATCACCGAGGTCAATGCCAAATCTCATATGGCGAATGACACCAGGCTATTTCAGAGGGAGAGAGGAGAGAGGAGAGAGGAGAACGGAGAAAGAAGCGGTTAGAAAGACAGATTGTGAAACGCAAAAGGCAGTTTGATGTATGTCAAACTTTAGTCATAATTGATGGATGTCCCCGCTGTAATTTCCATAATTCAGGAGAAAACTCATTCGAAATTCCTGACTAGTCTAAGATTTATATTTGGTTAACTAATTATGATCAAGTGGACGAGGCCTATTAAGTAACCCACAAGTATACTCCATTTGCATTAATTACCAGTTGAGTAGGATTAGCATGTTTAATGGTGAGGGAAAAAAAAACCGAATTCACTCCTTTCCTAATAGTACATTATGAGATGGTTTAAGTAACAGGTGTAATTAAAAGTCCAAGTCTCTTATAAAGATGTAGATCCACTTTGAAACCTACTATCTCACTAGTACCTAAATGTAACCTTATTTCAATTATGACTGAAATTTTAGTAACCAAGCTCAAAATCAAAATTAGCAAGTAATTGAATTTAATAAGGAAGTTAATTAACAGTCAAATTTAGATCGGATCGTTACAAAGCATGTCTTATCCGATATTAATAGTGTCTAACCCCATCATTTAAAAAAGGTCAAATTTACTTTTAATTCTTATAATTTTATGAATACACTTATTTTTTTTTTCTTTTTTTGAATATTTAGTAGGGATAAGTGGAACTATGCAATGTCAAATCAGCTTTTAAAAATTTGCTCTTACATATTTTTATTCAGATTTCTTAGAGAAACTTCATTAGCAGAAATAATAGACAATTGCACGCCACCTTTTGGGGAAAATAATGGATCATAGCTCTTTTTTGGTTCCATTTTTTACGCTATATATATATTTTTTATGGATTTTTTTTAAATGAATAGCTTCATATATAAACCAAGCTAGTTCAAAATACACGTATTTGAATATTGTTCGACAAAATATGTCTGAAAAGGTTTTCCCTTTAAAAACATTTAGATAGTTCAAAATAAAAGGTGCATATTCATGATATAAAAAAACAATTTCAATTAAAACTTCCCTTATTCAGAAATAAAGAGTGAAACTATAAAGACATGAGAGGAATCTATCACGACCGAACCTACATAGGGTCCTTATAGTTACTTAACTTAAATACTAACTTTGTAACGACCCAATTTCGTGAGGCCGTTACTTTACCATACTTACTTAAATATATTTCATTTTAAAACTTACTTTTGCTTTACATAAAAATACGGAAATGTTTTTTTTTGTTCTTTTTAAACTCAATTTAAAATTCAAAACTCAAAACTTAATTTATACTCATACTTATTTATATGTACTCACTTGAGTACCGAGCTTTCAAACCACATTTTAACAAATCATATTAGTTATCATATACTAGTACCATCGACTTATCATAATATAATATAAACACATTTTACAAAACATATTTTCCAAAACCCGTAGCGGTGTCCAACCCAAATTTCATAGTCTATAGTGTCATTTCTCCATAGTCTTGCATCAAACATTGCCGGTAGGTTGCTTACTTATAGCATGAACGTAAGTTATAAGCTTATGCTCAGTAAGTACAATTCCACAAAACAATTTTAGTAAAGAATGCATTAACCGATTATGTTTTCTTGTGAATCAATTATACTTTCTTATGTTAATTTGGTTTTAGGCCTCCTATATATCATGTGTACACGTACCGTGGCACATAGCCCTGGAGTGGTTGGGGCGGCCAATCCAATTTTACTCAAACCATGAACCAAACTATTCAACATGGAGTAGTTGGGACAGCCAATCCAATTCAACTCAACCCATAGACCAAACCGTTTAAACCCGTCCTTGAGACAAGTCGGTACGACACAAGAAAATTTACTTGTCTTATCTTATTACAAGAAAACTTGTTCTTGGTTGATCATACTTGAAAACTTGAATCTTAACTGTTTCTTCTTTGAAAACTTAATTTTGTTCTTATCATGTGATTTATTATTAGTGAACATACTTTCATGATGTCATAATAATAAAACATAAAACATAAAATATATATATCATGTAAATCAATGCATGAATTTTTGAAAAACATGCAATGCAATAAAAACATGTTGCTCATGCTGTAAGCGGAGTTGTACTTACAACTTGTCATATGCTATTGGTCTATCATTCCAACAAGGCATGACAACAAGTTATATTTCTGTTTCAAACAAGGCGGAAGAGAATAGTCGTTCTATCTTACTATAAATTATAACATACTAGATCAGTATTCAATTCGATTATCTTTGGTAATCATAGATACCAATCTTATCATAATAAACCAGTATTCTATCCGATTACCATTGGTAACTTAACATAGTAAATCGATATCCTATCGGGTTACCATTGGTAATCATGAATATAGGTGCTAACATAACAAATCGGTATCCCATTTGATTACCATTGGTCATACACTTGTTACCATATTCTTATATTTTGAAAATATTATCAAGTATTTCTTATAATAATACTTGAAATTGCCTTTCATAAAATATAATACGTTTTTAACCATCACTTAGGAAATTCTATTGGATTTTAAACCTTTTTAAAACAATTTTCATAAAATCTCAGTCTCTTTTTAAAGAGATAATAAAATCTTAAAAAATGCTTTTATAGCTGCCTTTTAATTTACTGGATTACATGTGTGCAGGAAATTTCTTGTCTTATTCATAATTTTGAAAATCCTATTTTATTTTTAAATTGATTTAAAATTTGAAAAAACTTTCTTTATGGAAGTTGTAGACCTCGTCGAAACCTACAACTTTTATTTGCTTGAAGCTTAAATACCTTTAACTTGTCTGTTTTTCTCTTTGAAAGATTCTAGCCATGTGCAGTACCTGGAACTAGCCAGTTTTGAAAACTCATAAAAACAGAGGCATTTGGAGTCTATTTTTCAGAAACTGTTCACATAGCTTCGTAGAATTTTCTGTGTTCTAAAACTTTACAGTTTTAATATTTTTCAAATTTGGCCTCTAAGGGGATCAAAATCTAATTTCCAGAAAACTGTCCAGATTATTTTTTTAAAAACCGGCAGTTTGTATTTTTGTTTTTTTGGTTGATTTTTGCTTCAAAATCCGTGCACCCTACCTCAAATGGGCAAAGTTATGAGCCTACATCAACATGCAATACATTGGATTCGTTCTTAACATTCAATTATACACTTATCATTTTTTCTTTAAAGACACAAAGTTGATAGCCATACTAGCTTACAAGTTATGTTTTTAAGTTAATTTTGTAACGATACGACTTTTCGGACATTTAAATAGCTTACTTATTCTTATTTAATTTAGTCTTAACACTTATTTATATTCGATTCTAAAAATACAAAAAAAAATTATTTTATAAATCATATTCGTACTACAAAAGTTAAATTACTAAAATTTTTAACTGAGGAAATTTAAAACCTCTAGTAAATAATTATCTTATGCAAAATTGTATTTAGATAATAATTAAAAATTTATAATTTCATGTTGATTAAAACAGAAAAGTCCAAAGTCTTTTTCTCGTAAAATACTCATCCTAATTTAGTAGTACCAAAATATTGGAGTATAGTTATAAATATAGTCGTTACAAAATAATTTAAAAAGTCCAAATGTGGAAATTAAATTTGTGGTGGTATCCGACTCCCTTCCTTCATCACCTTCGCATAGTTTCGCCAGTCCATGAAACATCTAAGTAGCGGGTTGTTTACCCATGTTACCTACAAAATGAATACACACGTATGAGCTTTCGCTCAACAAGTACAAACAATATCTCATAAAACATTTTGTTAAAATCATATCATCACACGTAACATCAAAAATATTCAAAATGCATGTGATCATGTGTATTCATTTATACTTCATTATATACATATTTTGTCTACTTAAGCGTCCCTATGTTATACTCATATGCGTGCAACAATGAGGAGTTAGGGGAGCGACTCTCTAACAGCCTCCAAGGCCATATCTTATAACTTTCATTCTTATCATATCATCTCACTAATTGGAGGTTGGTACGACACTTAATCGTATATTTTATTTGCCTTATTCTCATTAATTGTGACAATGTGTAAATTTACATGTCACTATACAGCTATCATTATGGCGTAAATATCTGTGAGGTATGCCGATCATGTCAATGCAAGAGAAATTATGCACATTAAATACTTAATCAAAGCAATACATATAATTCATATAGTCATCACATCATAAGTCAAGTCATAGTAAACGTAGAGTATTAACAAAGAAAAACATTTTGTTCCATGTTATAGGTGAGGTTTGTACTTACTTAAATTGTGTGCTTAAACTTCCAGAGTTGTATCTCCTACTATGCAGATTTGAGAAATTGTCTTGATTTAACAATATCTCATTATTTAATAGAATTATGGTTATATTACTTTATTAATTTATTTTATAAACTATAATGAACTTAATTTACTTATATCATAATTAAACTTAACAATTAATTCTTATTAATTATTAAGTATTAAAATAAATTTCTACTAATTATTATTTAATTAATTTAATTAATTATTTATTTTAACTGATTAATTAATCAATTGATTAACTAATTAACTAGATAATAATTAATTATTACTTTATTTAATTAAGTAATTATAATTAAATTATATAATTTTAATTGACTTATTATCTTGCTAATAATTTAATTACGTTACTAAAATATTCTTTCTCATATAATAATTAATAATTAATAATTAATAATTCTAATATTAATAATTAATAATTTGATTAATCTAATAATTAATGTTTAATTAATCTCTAGTTAATTATCCATAGTTATTTTGATGATTATATCAATGATTAATGATTAATGATTAATTAATCATGTATTATAATTATGTAGTTATTTAACATAATAATCTTGATTATCATCTACTAACTCTTATAATGAATTAATTAATTAATTACTTTTTTAATCACATTTGGTTATGTATTTATTATTTAATTAATTAATTAAGTAATTAATTAATTAATTAATCAATCAAGGTGACAATGAGTCACCTAAGTGTATACCTTTCTTCTATTATTGGGCTAGTTCAAACCCCTTAGTTATGTTCATTTAGTTGGGCTAAGATAGTCTTTTGGTATATGCCTAGTAACCATCTAGTATACTTTATCTTAGCCCATTAAAACTTGTGATTTAATTTTATAAAATTAGGGTTTTTCACATTATTTGGTCATACACTTAAAATCAACTCATTTCATAACTAGATATATTCATATGTTATGACTTACTTTTATGTCACATTTTAATGCTTAATTGTTTTATCGGTGTAGGATTTTAACTTGTAAGATTTATTTAGATTTAAGTATGATTCCATTTTGGACACTTGATGACTTGTTGGAAAACTTGAAACGTCTAATTTCTATCTTTATAATTTAATTTCCAAGATTTCAAGCATTTCAAACATTAATATGAACGTTTTTCTAAATGTCTTAGGATAAAATCTCGGATTACCAGATGACAATACAATCTTAAGGGATTTATTAAAATTTATGTTCATATCCGTTTTAAACGCATGATATCTCATTTTGAAATTTAAGATGTCTACTTTACAATGGTAAAGTTATTTCCTTTAGTACTTAAGTGTTTCATACTATTAACTCAGGTTTTGTTACTTTTAGTCTCACATTTGAACCACAAATCCAGATTTATAGTAAGATTAGAAAAATTATAACAATTTACTTACAAGTCTAAATAAGACAAAAGAGATATCATTGGAAAGCTTATAATGTCTATTTTATATGGTTAAAATAATTTTATAAAAAGTTATGGTTTACTAACTCAAAATCTACAAAACCCATGGCTAGTACAGGGTTCCAGCAAGGATTTTCAGTTCGTAGCCCAAACTTGTAAAATTCACCAAAAATTGCACATTTATCCGTTCAAGGCGTATGATACCTTGTTAGACAGTTTAAAGAATTTAGTTTTTAGTTCTCTAACTTATAATCTAAAATTTTGAGTCTAAAGGGTTCGGAGTATAGAAAACCCGTGGCTAGGCTGTGTCCCAGAAGTTCATTTTCTCTCTAGTTTTGTGTCACAATTTCAAAGACACATAACTTTAAACATATAAAAGCAAATCAAGTGATTTCAAAGCCTAAAATGAAGCTTATCATTTGTAGAATCTTAATATATAATTTATTTTTTATATTAAAGTTTCTAATGCATGCTATATCACCATAACATCTATAAACTTTGACAAAGTTCATAGATCTTACCGAAATACTCCGGGAATCCATTAAGATGTCAAACCTCCCAAGTTCTTCTCAAATATTTTTCCTAGGTAAGAAAAAGTCTAACATTAAGATCATAACTAAATACCATGCTTTAGTTTTCCAAAAATGACTAAAACACGAAGAATACCACTAGGTTACCTCTAGTAAAACGTCCTCTAATTCTATCTCACACTTCTTCGATCTTAGTGACGGGGTTTCTTAGTGCTTGAAAATAGATAGAGGAGGATGCTTGAGGGGTGTTTGAGATGGAAAATAGTGTTGGTGATTCTTCTTTTTGTTTTGATCTTGGTGGTGGCTAGAGAGCTAGGGTTTTTGAGCTTAACTTGTATGAGAACAAAATGAAATGTTAGGGGCTTGCTTTCAGTCAACTTTCATCTTGAGGGAGCTGTATTTTGAGGGGTAAAATTGAAAATTTTTGGCTAAATCAACCCTTTCATTGCCGCCACTTTTGGGAGGGGTTTGGAGTGAAAATTTTGTTCAATAAAGTTGAGACAAGGTGTCACTTTCACTTGTCTCTTCTTTGGGTCAACTTACCAAAATAAACCATGTAATTTCTTAAATAAGGTTGCATGCATGCACCACTTTTTTCTTTTTCTCATTTGTTCAACTTTCTTCTTGTTTCTTAAATCAAAAATCCGGATTCCCCTCCTAGGCTTTCTCATTTTTATTTTGTTTTTCTTTCTTCCAATTTTCACCATTGATCCAAGGATGTCATCTTTATTCTCATCCATTGGATCTTCCATCACACCAATCCTTACCTTAAGTTCTCATCAGTCACTTATCATCCAAAGTTTGGCCATTAATTCGCCTAGGATCCCTTAATATAAAATCTACACCATTGATTTTAAATCAAGCACAATTTTTTTATCAATATTCCATCTTTGGATTTCCAAAGAGTAAATACTAATAATTCATCTTCTATTTATGTGACACATTAATTTCCCAATCACTTTCTCAAAACTTGACTTTGATATGATCAAAATAAATACTGAGATCATTAAATCGACCTACTAATAAAAATCAGGGTTTTTCGCAAATTATCATTATCCCCCTAATACGACATAATAAATTTTTCGTATAAATTTATTTGTCGTTCAACTCATCTTTTGCGCATTTAAAATTTCTCATTTAAATAGAGAAACTCAACGTTGTTATATCATTGACATCATCACACTGATGATACATATGCAATCATTCATGATCTTAAAATTTAATATTCATTAAAATAATTCATTAGAAGTATATTAATGAAGGAAATTCACAATAATAGTTCATGAATCAAGTTTATGAATTTCTAGGGTATCACAAATTTCTTAACCATCATACACTTAACATTCACAATCATCATCATCATCATAATTCATAAGATCTCCCTACTTAAACATGTGAAGGCATTTTCACAGACACATGGTGAGCACACATAACCTTCACACTTATCCTGGAGCATAAAATCAAATCTATGCTTAAAACTTAGCAAACAAGATAATCCAAACTTAAATCAAGCATAAACTAGCGTATAAAACCATAACATGGTAAGATAAGAAGTATAAGCTTATACTCTTACAACCCATAGTTTGAAATACACATAAATCTCATAAACCAAAACTTAATGAAGTCTTAGTTAGAGGGTTGAGATTGTACCTCTAAAGCTTTAAAAAAGTGGTTCTAGATCCTTGCATGAGCAAAAATTCTTACTCCATTCTCGACCATAGCAACCGGCGAACCCCCCTTCTCTCTTTCTCTCTTTTTCCCTAAGGTTAGAAAGGAATAATTGAGAAGAAACTAGAAGTTGGGAAGCCAATTAAATGGTTCAACTCATCACTACCCACCTCTATTTATAGGTGGAAAATTCTAAATTTTTCACAATTATTTTTATTTCTAAAATTCTTCTTAAATTGCATATTGGTCCTTAAAGATAAAATATTTGCCTTTCAAGTCCCCATAAGTTGGCCGGCTATGCATGTTTTAGAACCAAAAAAATCTTTTCAAACTTATCTTTAATTTGTTCTTTGTTCCCTAAGGCCACACAATGTAACCAGCCATTTGGCCTAGGTGGAGGCTTTGGTTAAGAAAAATCCATAAATTCCATAAATCAAAAATTACATATTTATCCACAATTACTTGACCTCCAAGTAGGGCTATACTCCCTCTAATACGCAGTCTAATTTCTTGATAATTTAGGTAGTGCCAATACTGTTATAACTATCAACAGTCTTGGAATATTGATCTGTAATCCAGAATTAATTTGCACTTAACTGGACTGCGTATCTGATTTTCTTAGGACTCGAAGCTATTTAGTCCTTATTGTTCCAAATGTTATTCCTGATTTTTCTGAAGTGATCTCATTCCTTATTCTTACGTCTTCATCCATAATGACGATCGGCCATAGTATAATTTCAATATTGCTTATTATACTGCAGTATCATCTTATTTAAGTCATAATTTATCCTGATCATTCATTGGCTCGAACAAAAATCATAATTCATGATTCGGCCTTTTTCATCATAAAGCCTTATCCTTGATTTAATAAATTATCATTGAGTTTCATAATACTTATAAGAACTCAAACATACTCTGATAATCAAATCAGATCATGAGCTTCATGTTGACATACATGATTCAGACTTAGATTTTCCTTTATATTTAAGGAATATCAAAATTTTGGGTTGTTACAGAATCATTGTTAGGGTCACCATCTTAATCACCCTTGTCATCTTTCATGTTGTGTACGCTAATCGTTTTGTGTCTCCACCTCCATATCCTCATGAAGTTCCTACTCATCATGCTCATATCACGCTGCTTCCAACTCCGCATTTAAGAAGAATGCTTTGTACAAATTGGGCGCGGAAAATTTGTATAAAACTCTTTGGAGAGTTTACTAGACAAGGAAACCCTAAACCATATTTGAAATGTAGGTGTGCGAAATTTAAAATATGCAGGAACAGCAAGAACCCTCTGATACCAGACCACAAAACTTGATCATGATTATGGTGCACTTAATTAGGAATTGATTCCAATATGCACTTGAAAAATAAGCAAAAATCGATCAATGATAATCACTCATAGTCTTCTTTCATTTTTTGAGCTCATCAGTTTTATCCTTTGGAGATATTTAGTTGTCTAGTTTTATATACTTTCTCGTTCCTTTTGCCTTGGGGTTCTGGCTCGTATATAGACCATTTTTATTTCTCTTATTTTTAAAATTTTTTTTATATTTTAAAATTGTCATAGAGGGTGCAAAGAGAATTCCTCTTTATATATATATTTCCCTATAAATGTTGGGATATGTCTTGCTTGATATATTAACTCTATCTTTTTTGAAAAATAAAAAATAAAAAAGAATGAAGAGAAAATTATCTAAATAACCACTTTTTTTTTTTTTTCCATTTATTAAGCAACATGACACAAATTCTCTATTCTTGGTGAACATAACACAAATTTTAGTTAACTTTAATTTCATTTTTTATTGTATTGGTCTAGTGTTAATTTTTTGTGACGTGTTAGTAAAATAGCCTTTACATTTGCATCATTTAGGTGCTTTCCCCATAAATTTAATATTGTGAACGCCTAGTCAAACTGATTAGGTTGAAATTTGGACTTATGTCCATTTTTTCCTTTAGAGTAGTGCTAATAATCCTAGGACTTTAATACCATACCAAATTAAAATCAAAATTAGCAAATTTACATATATGCTTCTTTTTTTTTTTTTTTGAAAAATTTACGTATATGCCTTATTTGAACCTATTCTATCCTATTATTTATAACTTACATCCTTCGTTTGGTCCGTTGTAAATATACTATACGCATCCTTGTTACAAGCTTCACACCTGTAACTATTTTTCCACTTTCTTCCATAAATTTTCTAAATATGTTATTGTTAGGAGATTTACACTAATGAGTTGTAATTCTGATTATGATTAACATTTCAGTTTATTGTTTAATATATATACATAAACAAACAATTGATTGTGAAAATTCGTCAGCTCGAAATCATACTTACCATACTTCACTCATGATGAACAGTAAAAGTAAATTTGCAGAAAAGTAAAAAATGCAAGAGATTTTATAGAGGTTCACTTGAATCTCTTGGGCCACGTCCTCTCTTGATGCCGGTCACTATTTTTAGAGGGATTACAAGCAATAGCTTTTGGCTATGGAATGTAGAAAAAGCATCATATATTTCTAAATGGGGAGAATGACCTTTATTTATAGGCTCCCTTTCGATAATTATAATAAATTCAAATAAAATAAATAAAATATAGTGAATATCCCTAGTCCATAATTTAAATTGCCTCCGAGATCTCCGTGGAGAGTATTTCGCGATTTGTTGAGTTTGAATTTCAAATACTGAAGATTCTCATAATTGAATCTCATGATTCTCGAAAGTGTGCTGAGCTTTCACTTTGCCTTGTTCGTGATGTACTTGGTGTAGTGCGTTGAAAAGATATAATCCATTTCTCCCACTTGGCTAAACTCAGCCTCTTCCTTTGGGGAACAGCCTCTCCTGCTAGGTGTTAGACCAAAGTTTACTTCATTATTTATCCCTCTCCTTCGAGCAATTAGGAATATGATCTTGCCAAACTTTATTGCCCATCCCTCTCCCATGAGCGATGAGGAATAGGGTCTTTACATAAATAAGGAGTGAATTTTGAATTATGGTATAACATTTGCCCCCCAGCACAGAGTGACTTTGTTGAGTTGCTTCATGCTCTTGTCGTCGAAGACCAATTAATGCTCTCCTATTAGGAGCGTGATGAGGTGTGACGTCTTGTCTCTAAAGGTTGTGGTGGCGGCAACTTCGTGTGAAGAGCCGTCTCAAGAAGTGCAGTAGTCATGTCAATCTATCAAGTGTCTCCTTGAGAAGCGAACCGTCTTGTCCTTGTAGGTGAGGACAAATTTGGACTTGGGGTTTTTTGCATTAATTGCTGGATCTCTATTGCTCATAGGAGAGGACTGAGGTATATTTTTTTTGAAATTGTTAGCAAGTCTTTTGACCTTCCATATTTTGTTTTAGGATGATCTTTTATTGAAGATTCTTTCCCATGAAGAGAGAATAGACATGGTTGTCAATTTTTCTTGAGACTCGTTTCATCTTTAATTCTTTTCGTTATAACCTCTTATGATTAAAGCTAACCTCTATGGGGAAACGACAACTTTGTTGCCTCTATTTTTTTTTTTTCAAAAGCTACCCTTATGTGAAGAGGACAACTTTGTTGTTTATATATTTTTTTAAATGTAACCCATGTGGGGAGAGGACAACTTTGTTGCTTTTTTTTTTTTTTTTGGAATTTTCCACATTGATTTATCTCCACATTGAGGAAAGGCTAAGTGATGTTCTCTTTGAAAACTCACCAAATTTTTAGCCTCTCCAGTGCGAGGAGAGTAGTCTTCCATTTGCTCAGTAAGCAAAGTTTTGGAATTTTCCAAGTCTTTTAGACTCGTTATTTGTTGCTTGATGACGTTTGAGGACGTTGCTTGTCGTTGTTTGATGTTGAATGCAGG